>JBAMNC010001168.1:0-259657 GCA_037902135.1 Cetoscarus ocellatus
AAACCGTCTGCACCAGCATGTTCCCCTGCCTGAAAAGGTCCCAAAAAGTCACTTTTGAGCATATTTTTTTTCGGGGTCCGAAGTGGCAAAAAAGTCATATGTTAGCATGTCGATTTTGAAATCGGGCCCCAGACAATAATGCTCATAATTCCATTTTGAAGGCAAATATGACCAAACCGTCTGCACCAGCATGTTTCCCTGCCTGAAAAGGTCCCAAAAAGTCACTTTTGAGCATATTTTTTTTCGGGGTCCTACGTGGCAAAAAAGTCATATATTAGCATGTCGATTTTGAAATCGGGCCCAAGAGAAAAATGCTCATAATTCCATTTTGAAGGCAAATATGACCAAACCGTCTACACCAGCATGTTCCCCTGCCTGAAAAGGTCCCAAAAAGTCACTTTTGAGCATATTTTTTTTCGGGGTCCTACGTGGCAAAAAAGTCATATGTTAGCATGTCGATTTTGAAATCAGGCCCCAGAGAAAAATGCTCATAATTCCATTTTGAAGGCAAATATGACCAAACCGTCTGCACCAGCATGTTCCCCTGCCTGAAAAGGTCCCAAAAAGTCACTTTTGAGCATATTTTTTTTCGGGGTCTGAAGTGGCAAAAAAGTCATATGTTAGCATGTCGACTTTGAAATCAGGCCCCAGACAAAAATGGTCATAATTGCATTTTGAAGGCAAATATGACCAAACCGTCTGCACCAGCATGTTCCCCTGCCTGAAAAGGTCCCAAAAAGTCACTTTTGAGCATATTTTTTTTCGGGGTCCTACGTGGCAAAAAAGTCATATGTTAGCATGTCGATTTTGAAATCAGGCCCCAGACAAAAATGCTCATAATTCCATTTTGAAGGCAAATATGTCCAAACCGTCTTCACCAGCATGTTCCCCTGCCTGAAAAGGTCCCAAAATGTCACTTTTGAGCATATTTTTTTTCGGGGTCCGAAGTGGCAAAAAAGTCATATGTTAGCATGTCGATTTTGAAATCAGGCCCCAGAGAAAAATGCTCATAATTCTATTTTGAAGGCAAATATGACCAAACCGTCTACACCAGCATGTTCCCCTGCCTGAAAAGGTCCCAAAAAGTCACTTTTGAGCATATTTTTTTTTGGGGTCCTATGTGGCAAAAAAGTCATATGTTAGCATGTCGATTTTTAAATCGGGCCCAAGAGAAAAATGCTCATAATTCCATTTTGAAAGCAAATATGACCAAACCGCCTGCACCAGCATGTTCCCCGGCCTGAAAAGGTCCCAAAAAGTCACTTTTGAGCATATTTTTTTTCGGGGTCCGTATTGGCAAAAAAGTCATATATTAGCATGTCGATTTTGAAATCGGGCCCCAGAGAAAAATGCTCATAATTCCATTTTGAAGGCAAATATGACCAAACCGTCTGCACCAGCATGTTCCCCTGCCTGAAAAGGTCCCAAAAAGTCACTTTTGAGCATATTTTTTTTCGGGGTCTGAAGTGGCAAAAAAGTCATATGTTAGCATGTCGATTTTGAAATCAGGCCCCAGACAAAAATGCTCATAATTCCATTTTGAAGGCAAATATGACCAAACCGTCTGCACCAGCATGTTCCCCTGCCTGAAAAGGTCCCAAAATGTCACTTTTGAGCATATTTTTTTTCGGGGTCCTACGTGGCAAAAAAGTCATATGTTAGCATGTCGATTTTGAAATAGGGCCCCAGAGAAAAATGCTCATAATTCCATTTTGAAGGCAAATATGACCAAACCGTCTGCACCAGCATGTTCCCCTGCCTGAAAAGGTCCCAAAAAGTCACTTTTGAGCATATTTTTTTTCGGGGTCCTACGTGGCAAAAAAGTCATATGTTAGCATGTCGATTTTGAAATCGGGCCCCAGACAATAATGCTCATAATTCCATTTTGAAGGCAAATATGACCAAACCGTCTGCACCAGCATGTTCCCCTGCCTGAAAAGGTCCCAAAAAGTCACTTTTGAGCATATTTTTTTTCGGGGTCTGACGTGGCAAAAAAGTCATATGTTAGCATGTCGATTTTGAAATCAGGCCCCAGAGAAAAATGCTCATAATTCCATTTTGAAGGCAAATATGACCAAACCGTCTGCACCAGCATGTTCCCCTGCCTGAAAAGGTCCCAAAAAGTCACTTTTGAGCATATTTTTTTTCGGGGTCAGAAGTGGCAAAAAAGTCATATGTTAGCATGTCGATTTTGAAATCAGGCCCCAGACAAAAATGCTCATAATTCCATTTTGAAGGCAAATATGACCAAACCGTCTGCACCAGCATGTTCCCCTGCCTGAAAAGGTCCCAAAAAGTCACTTTTGAGCATATTTTTTTTCGGGGTCCTACAGTGGCAAAAAAGTCATATGTTAGCATGTCGATTTTGAAATCGGGCCCCAGAGAAAAATGCTCATAATTCCATTTTGAAGGCAAATATGACCAAACCGTCTGCACCAGCATGTTCCCCTGCCTGAAAAGGTCCCAAAAAGTCACTTTTGAGCATATTTTTTTTCGGGGTCCGAAGTGGCAAAAAAGTCATATGTTAGCATGTCGATTTTGAAATCGGGCCCCAGACAATAATGCTCATAATTCCATTTTGAAGGCAAATATGACCAAACCGTCTGCACCAGCATGTTCCCCTGCCTGAAAAGGTCCCAAAAAGTCACTTTTGAGCATATTTTTTTTCGGGGTCCGAAGTGGCAAAAAAGTCATATGTTAGCATGTCGATTTTGAAATCGGGCCCCAGAGAAAAATGCTCATAATTCTATTTTGAAGGCAAATATGACCAAACCGTCTGCACCAGCATGTTCCCCTGCCTGAAAAGGTCCCAAAAAGTCACTTTTGAGCATATTTTTTTTCGGGGTCCGAAGTGGCAAAAAAGTCATATGTTAGCATGTCGATTTTGAAATCGGGCCCCAGACAAAAATGCTCATAATTCCATTTTGAAGGCAAATATGACCAAACCGTCTGCACCAGCATGTTCCCCTGCCTGAAAAGGTCCCAAAAAGTCACTTTTGAGCATATTTTTTTTCGGGGTCCTACGTGGCAAAAAAGTCATATGTTAGCATGTCGATTTTGAAATCGGGCCCCAGAGAAAAATGCTCATAATTCCATTTTGAAGGCAAATATGACCAAACCGTCTGCACCAGCATGTTCCCCTGCCTGAAAAGGTCCCAAAAAGTCACTTTTGAGCATATTTTTTTTCGGGGTCCTACGTGGCAAAAAAGTCATATGTTAGCATGTCGATTTTGAAATCAGGCCCCAGAGAAAAATGCTCATAATTCTATTTTGAAGGCAAATATGACCAAACCGTCTACACCAGCATGTTCCCCTGCCTGAAAAGGTCCCAAAAAGTCACTTTTGAGCATATTTTTTTTCGGGGTCTGACGTGGCAAAAAAGTCATATGTTAGCATGTCGATTTTGAAATCGGGCCCCAGAGAATAATGCTCATAATTCCATTTTGAAGGCAAATATGACCAAACCGTCTGCACCAGCATGTTCCCCTGCCTGAAAAGGTCCCAAAAAGTCACTTTTGAGCATATTTTTTTTCGGGGTCCGAAGTGGCAAAAAAGTCATATGTTAGCATGTCGATTTTGAAATCAGGCCCCAGAGAAAAATGCTCATAATTCCATTTTGAAGGCAAATATGACCAAACCGTCTGCACCAGCATGTTCCCCTGCCTGAAAAGGTCCCAAAAAGTCACTTTTGAGCATATTTTTTTTCGGGGTCCTACGTGGCAAAAAAGTCATATGTTAGCATGTCGATTTTGAAATCAGGCCCCAGACAAAAATGCTCATAATTCCATTTTGAAGGCAAATATGACCAAACCGTCTGCACCAGCATGTTCCCCTGCCTGAAAAGGTCCCAAAAAGTCACTTTTGAGCATATTTTTTTGGGGGGTCCTACGTGGCAAAAAAGTCATATGTTAGCATGTCGATTTTGAAATCAGGCCCCAGACAAAAATGCTCATAATTCCATTTTGAAGGCAAATATGACCAAACCGTCTGCACCAGCATGTTCCCCTGCCTGAAAAGGTCCCAAAAAGTCACTTTTGAGCATATTTTTTTTTGGGGTCCTACGTGGCAAAAAAGTCATATGTTAGCATGTCGATTTTGAAATCAGGCCCCAGACAAAAATGCTCATAATTCCATTTTGAAGGCAAATATGACCAAACCGTCTGCACCAGCATGTTCCCCTGCCTGAAAAGGTCCCAAAAAGTCACTTTTGAGCATATTTTTTTTCGGGGTCCTAAGTGGCAAAAAAGTCATATGTTAGCATGTCGATTTTGAAATCAGGCCCCAGACAAAAATGCTCATAATTCCATTTTGAAGGCAAATATGACCAAACTGTCTGCACCAGCATGTTCCCCTGCCTGAAAAGGTCCCAAAAAGTCACTTTTGAGCATATTTTTTTTCGGGGTCCTACGTGGCAAAAAAGTCATATGTTAGCATGTCGATTTTGAAATCAGGCCCAAGAGAAAAATGCTCATAATTCCATTTTGAAGGCAAATATGACCAAACCGTCTGCACCAGCATGTTCCCCTGCCTGAAAAGGTCCCAAAAAGTCACTTTTGAGCATATTTTTTTTCGGGGTCCGAAGTGGCAAAAAAGTCATATGTTAGCATGTCGATTTTGAAATCAGGCCCCAGAGAAAAATGCTCATAATTCTATTTTGAAGGCAAATATGACCAAACCGTCTGCACCAGCATGTTCCCCTGCCTGAAAAGGTCCCAAAAAGTCACTTTTGAGCATATTTTTTTTCGGGGTCCGTAGTGGCAAAAAAGTCATATGTTAGCATGTCGATTTTGAAATCGGGCCCAAGAGAAAAATGCTCATAATTCCATTTTGAAGGCAAATATGACCAAACCGTCTGCACCAGCATGTTCCCCTGCCTGAAAAGGTCCCAAAAAGTCACTTTTGAGCATATTTTTTTTTCGGGGTCCTACGTGGCAAAAAAGTCATATGTTAGCATGTCGATTTTGAAATCAGGCCCCAGACAAAAATGCTCATAATTCCATTTTGAAGGCAAATATGACCAAACCGTCTGCACCAGCATGTTCCCCTGCCTGAAAAGGTCCCAAAAAGTCACTTTTGAGCATATTTTTTTTCGGGGTCCTACGTGGCAAAAAAGTCATATGTTAGCATGTCGATTTTGAAATCAGGCCCCAGAGAAAAATGCTCATAATTCCATTTTGAAGGCAAATATGACCAAACCGTCTGCACCAGCATGTTCCCCTGCCTGAAAAGGTCCCAAAAAGTCACTTTTGAGCATATTTTTTTTCGGGGTCCTACGTGGCAAAAAAGTCATATGTTAGCATGTCGATTTTGAAATCGGGCCCAAGAGAAAAATGCTCATAATTCCATTTTGAAGGCAAATATGACCAAACCGTCTGCACCAGCATGTTCCCCTGCCTGAAAAGGTCCCAAAAAGTCACTTTTGAGCATATTTTTTTTCGGGGTCCTACGTGACAAAAAAGTCATATGTTAGCATGTCGATTTTGAAATCAGGCCCCAGACAAAAATGCTCATAATTCCATTTTGAAGGCAAATATGACCAAACCGTCTGCACCAGCATGTTCCCCTGCCTGAAAAGGTCCCAAAAAGTCACTTTTGAGCATATTTTTTTTCGGGGTCCTACGTGGCAAAAAAGTCATATGTTAGCATGTCGATTTTGAAATCAGGCCCCAGAGAAAAATGCTCATAATTCCATTTTGAAGGCAAATATGACCAAACCGTCTGCACCAGCATGTTCCCCTGCCTGAAAAGGTCCCAAAAAGTCACTTTTGAGCATATTTTTTTTCGGGGTCCTACGTGGCAAAAAAGTCATATGTTAGCATGTCGATTTTGAAATCGGGCCCAAGAGAAAAATGCTCATAATTCCATTTTGAAGGCAAATATGACCAAACCGTCTGCACCAGCATGTTCCCCTGCCTGAAAAGGTTCCAAAAAGTC
Source organism: Cetoscarus ocellatus (assembly GCA_037902135.1). Lineage (NCBI taxonomy): Eukaryota > Metazoa > Chordata > Actinopteri > Labriformes > Labridae > Cetoscarus > Cetoscarus ocellatus. The sequence goes on from JBAMNC010001168.1 coordinate 5,935, forward strand.
ACTTTTGAGCATATTTTTTTTCAGGGTCAGAAGTGGCAAAAAAGTCACATGTTAGCATGTCGATTTTGAAATCAGGCCCCAGAGAAAAATGCTCATAATTCTATTTTGAAGGCAAATATGACCAAACCGTCTGCACCAGCATGTTCCCCTGCCTGAAAAGGTCCCAAAAAGTCACTTTTGAGCATATTTTTTTTCGGGGTCCTACGTGGCAAAAAACTCATATGTTAGCATGTCGATTTTGAAATCGGGCCCCAGACAATAATGCTCATAATTCCATTTTGAAGGCAAATATGATCAAACCGTCTGCACCAGCATGTTCCCCTGCCTGAAAAGGTCCCAAAAAGTCACTTTTGAGCATATTTTTTTTCGGGGTCCGTAGTGGCAAAAAAGTCATATGTTAGCATGTCGATTTTGAAATCGGGCCCAAGAGAAAAATGCTCATAATTCCATTTTGAAGGCAAATATGACCAAACCGTCTGCACCAGCATGTTCCCCTGCCTGAAAAGGTCCCAAAAAGTCACTTTTGAGCATATTTTTTTTCGGGGTCCGAAGTGGCAAAAAAGTCATATATTAGCATGTCGATTTTGAAATCGGGCCCAAGAGAAAAATGCTCATAATTCCATTTTGAAGGCAAATATGACCAAACCGTCTACACCAGCATGTTCCCCTGCCTGAAAAGGTCCCAAAAAGTCACTTTTGAGCATATTTTTTTTCGGGGTCCTACGTGGCAAAAAAGTCATATGTTAGCATGTCGATTTTGAAATCAGGCCCCAGAAAAATATGCTCATAATTCCATTTTGAAGGCAAATATGACCAAACCGTCTGCACCAGCATGTTCCCCTGCCTGAAAAGGTCCCAAAAAGTCACTTTTGAGCATATTTTTTTTCGGGGTCCTACGTGGCAAAAAAGTCATATGTTAGCATGTCGATTTTGAAATCGGGCCCCAGAGAAAAATGCTCATAATTCCATTTTGAAGGCAAATATGACCAAACTGTCTGCACCAGCATGTTCCCCTGCCTGAAAAGGTCCCAAAAAGTCACTTTTGAGCATATTTTTTTTCGGGGTCCGAAGTGGCAAAAAAGTCATATGTTAGCATGTCGATTTTGAAATCGGGCCCCAGACAAAAATGCTCATAATTCCATTTTGAAGGCAAATATGACCAAACCGTCTGCACCAGCATGTTCCCCTGCCTGAAAAGGTCCCAAAAAGTCACTTTTGAGCATATTTTTTTTCGGGGTCCGAAGTGGCAAAAAAGTCATATGTTAGCATGTCGATTTTGAAATCAGGCCCCAGAGAAAAATGCTCATAATTCTATTTTGAAGGCAAATATGACCAAACCGTCTACACCAGCATGTTCCCCTGCCTGAAAAGGTCCCAAAAAGTCACTTTTGAGCATATTTTTTTTTGGGGTCCTACGTGGCAAAAAAGTCATATGTTAGCATGTCGATTTTGAAATCGGGCCCCAGAGAAAAATGCTCATAATTCTATTTTGAAGGCAAATATGACCAAACCGTCTGCACCAGCATGTTCCCCTGCCTGAAAAGGTCCCAAAAAGTCACTTTTGAGCATATTTTTTTTCGGGGTCCTAAGTGGCAAAAAAGTCATATGTTAGCATGTCGATTTTGAAATCGGGCCCCAGACAACAATGCTCATAATTCCATTTTGAAGGCAAATATGACCAAACCGTCTGCACCAGCATGTTCCCCTGCCTGAAAAGGTCCCAAAAAGTCACTTTTGAGCATATTTTTTTTCGGGGTCCTACGTGGCAAAAAAGTCATATGTTAGCATGTCGATTTTGAAATCGGGCCCCAGAGAAAAATGCTCATAATTCCATTTTGAAGGCAAATATGACCAAACCGTCTGCACCAGCATGTTCCCCTGCCTGAAAAGGTCCCAAAAATGACTTTTGAGCATATTTTTTTTCGGGGTCCTACGTGGCAAAAAAGTCATATGTTAGCATGTCGATTTTGAAATCAGGCCCCAGAGAAAAATGCTCATAATTCTATTTTGAAGGCAAATATGACCAAACCGTCTACACCAGCATGTTCCCCTGCCTGAAAAGGTCCCAAAAAGTCACTTTTGAGCATATTTTTTTTTGGGGTCTGACGTGGCAAAAAAGTCATATGTTAGCATGTCGATTTTGAAATCGGGCCCCAGAGAATAATGCTCATAATTCCATTTTGAAAGCAAATATGACCAAACCGCCTGCACCTGCATGTTCCCCGGCCTGAAAAGGTCCCAAAAAGTCACTTTTGAGCATATTTTTTTTCGGGGTCCGTATTGGCAAAAAAGTCATATATTAGCATGTCGATTTTGAAATCGGGCCCAAGAGAATAATGCTCATAATTCCATTTTGAAGGCAAATATGACCAAACCGTCTGCACCAGCATGTTCCCCTGCCTGAAAAGGTCCCAAAAAGTCACTTTTGAGCATATTTTTTTTCGGGGTCCGAAGTGGCAAAAAAGTCATATGTTAGCATGTCGATTTTGAAATCAGGCCCCAGAGAAAAATGCTCATAATTCCATTTTGAAGGCAAATATGACCAAACCGTCTGCACCAGCATGTTCCCCTGCCTGAAAAGGTCCCAAAAAGTCACTTTTGAGCATATTTTTTTTCGGGGTCTGAAGTGGCAAAAAAGTCATATGTTAGCATGTCGATTTTGAAATCAGGCTCCAGACAAAAATGCTCATAATTCCATTTTGAAGGCAAATATGACCAAACCGTCTGCACCAGCATGTTCCCCTGCCTGAAAAGGTTCCAAAAAGTCAATTTTGAGCATATTTTTTTTGGGGGTCCTACGTGGCAAAAAAGTCATATGTTAGCATGTCAATTTTGAAATCAGGCCCCAGACAAAAATGCTCATAATTCCATTTTGAAGGCAAATATGACCAAACCGTCTGCACCAGCATGTTCCCCTGCCTGAAAAGGTCCCAAAAAGTCACTTTTGAGCATATTTTTTTTTGGGGTCCTACGTGGCAAAAAAGTCATATGTTAGCATGTCGATTTTGAAATCAGGCCCCAGACAAAAATGCTCATAATTCCATTTTGAAGGCAAATATGACCAAACCGTCTGCACCAGCATGTTCCCCTGCCTGAAAAGGTCCCAAAAAGTCACTTTTGAGCATATTTTTTTTCGGGGTCCTACGTGGCAAAAAAGTCATATGTTAGCATGTCGATTTTGAAATCAGGCCCCAGACAAAAATGCTCATAATTCCATTTTGAAGGCAAATATGACCAAACTGTCTGCACCAGCATGTTCCCCTGCCTGAAAAGGTCCCAAAAAGTCACTTTTGAGCATATTTTTTTTCGGGGTCCTACGTGGCAAAAAAGTCATATGTTAGCATGTCGATTTTGAAATCAGGCCCAAGAGAAAAATGCTCATAATTCCATTTTGAAGGCAAATATGTCCAAACCGTCTGCACCAGCATGTTCCCCTGCCTGAAAAGGTCCCAAAAAGTCACTTTTGAGCATATTTTTTTTCGGGGTCCGAAGTGGCAAAAAAGTCATATGTTAGCATGTCGATTTTGAAATTGGGCCCCAGAGAAAAATGCTCAAAATTCCATTTTGAAGGCAAATATGACCAAACCGTCTGCACCAGCATGTTCCCCTGCCTGAAAAGGTCCCAAAAAGTCACTTTTGAGCATATTTTTTTTCGGGGTCCGAAGTGGCAAAAAAGTCATATGTTAGCATGTCGATTTTGAAATCAGGCCCCAGAGAAAAATGCTCATAATTCCATTTTGAAGGCAAATATGACCAAACCGTCTGCACCAGCATGTTCCCCTGCCTGAAAAGGTCCCAAAAAGTCACTTTTGAGCATATTTTTTTTCGGGGTCCAGGTAGCAATAAAGTCATATGTTAGCATGTCGTTCATGAAATCAGGCCCCAGAGAAAAATGCTCATAATTCCATTTTGAAGGCAAATATGACCAAACCGTCTGCACCAGCATTTTCCCCTGCCTGAAAAGGTCCCAAAAAGTCACTTTTGAGCATATTTTTATTCGGGGTCCGAAGTGGCAAAAAAGTCATATGTTAGCATGTTGATTTTGAAATCAGGCCCCAGAGAAAAATGCTCATAATTCCATTTTGAAGGCAAATATGACCAAACCGTCTGCACCAGCATGTTCCCCTGCCTGAAAAGGTCCCAAAAAGTCACTTTTGAGCATATTTTTTTTCGGGGTCCTACGTGGCAAAAAAGTCATATGTTAGCATGTCGACTTTGAAATCAGGCCCAAGACAAAAATGCTCATAATTCCATTTTGAAGGCAAATATGACCAAACCGTCTGCACCAGCATGTTCCCCTGCCTGAAAAGGTCCCAAAAAGTCACTTTTGAGCATATTTTTTTTTCGGGGTCCTACGTGGCAAAAAAGTCATATGTTAGCATGTCGATTTTGAAATCAGGCCCCAGAGAAAAATGCTCATAATTCCATTTTGAAGGCAAATATGACCAAACCGTCTGCACCAGCATGTTCTCCGGCCTGAAAAGGTCCCAAAAAGTCACTTTTGAGCATATTTTTTTTTCGGGGTCCAGGTAGCAATAAAGTCATATGTTAGCATGTCGTTCATGAAATCGGGCCCCAGAGAAAAATGCTCATAATTCCATTTTGAAGGCAAATATGACCAAACCGTCTGCACCAGCATGTTCCCCTGCCTGAAAAGGTCCCAAAAAGTCACTTTTGAGCATATTTTTATTCGGGGTCCGAAGTGGCAAAAAAGTCATATGTTAGCATGTCGTTCATGAAATCGGGCCCCAGAGAAAAATGCTCATAATTCCATTTTGACGGCAAATATGACCAAACAGACATTTCATACCAATTGATCCTCATCACTTTTTTAACGTGGCCCATCATTGACATGACCCTCCCAACTGACCCCTTGCGGTTTCACATGCTCGACCTTGGACCTTCAGCATTCCATTGACCAAGTAATCAGAATTTGATCCTGCAGCCGCTCATCAGAGATCAACCCAGCAGCAGGGGTCCTCAATACAGGTAGGTGGTTTCGTTCAGGTTCTCCCATCATTGAACAACCAAACCAAGAAGGTACAGAGTTTTATCCTAAGGGAAAATCACAAGTGCAAACAAAATAAACACCAAACAAAAACCACAGAACAACAAACCTGTTCACATGTTTCTTTATGAAACATCATGGTCCTTTATTTAGAATCACAAATCAGGTTTGCAAAACCTTTGAGATTAAAGCAAAACAAGAACATCCGCTCACAAAACTCATCCTCCTGTAATTAAACTGCAAAATCCACAGCAGACCAAGCAAAAGACAAAATACACAAATGTTCTGGGGTTTTTTTCGCAACTGAACAATCTCGACAGCAAAGCCACATTATAGAAACACTTTAAAACATTAAAGATTTTCTTACAAAATAATAAAACAAGCTAAATGAGAATGAAGTCGTTCAGCAGCTTATACTGGTTAAATGGTCAATTGAAAAATGTGACAAGCCATCAGAAGACACCTACAGGCGTTGGTGGTCATGCGGACTATTCCTCTGGCCTTCATTTTCATTTCAGGTAAGAGGAAGGGAGAACCAAGTGGGACTGATAACAAATTAATCTCAACCTGAATGCATGTAGGTCCTGTAATGTAATGCAGACATGAGCATATTGTCTTTGTCAGGTACAGCCCTACTTGAAGAGCGCTACTTTTCAGGAAATAAAGTCTACTTGTGAGTAAATTATTACTGTCTTGATTGCATATTAGTTTAAATTGGTTAAAAAAAACTAAATCCTACCAACATGGAAGATGACCAATAGCACCATTTTGTGACCTGTGCTTGATAGGACCAATAGGTGTTGGTGTAACTTTACAGCCTGTGTAAATTTAAAATTAAATGTAATTTAATAATAAGTATTTGTTATCAGCTAGGTGCTTGATAGAAGTCACAGTCTGCATACTCTCATTTTTGAAATTTAGAAAAATGTTTAATCTCCTGGCAACAAGGAGTTACTTCCTCTGAGTTGTTGGTTCTAGTTCCTCCTTGGTAGGCAGCAAAACAGGAAGTGTTGCTTTCCAGGGCCTTGACACTCTTGTACAGGCATGAAACTTGTATTTAAATAGGCCGCACTGAAAAGAGATGATTAATGAACAATTAACTGGTGGTTGTGGCAAAACATCTCAATGGCAATTCCACATAATATAAGACAGCCCAAAAGAGTAACATATAATAAGATAGAGAAAGGCCCTGACCAACTTGGGGCTCAAACCAGAAACCTTCTTGCTGTGAGGCACGTGCACTACCTTCTGTGCCACCCAATGTTCCATATAGGATTTTGAAATTTAGTTTTCATATGGATGCCCGAACTTTGAAAGAGGCATCTCAGATCATTATCCTCAATCCCTCAAAAAATCTGCCATTTTGAACATAATTTGGACTTCAAATGTTCAAGTCCATGTAAATGGACTTGAGCTTATATAGCGCTGCTCTAGTCTTTGACTATTTAAAGCAGCTTAACAGCACAGGTCACACGTGCCAACTCTCACCCATTCACTCCCACATTCACTCACTAATGGTACTGAGATTCTATGTTAGTTATCCGTCAGTATCAACTAATACATTCACGCCCTTATACGCTCATTTATACGCCACTGACGCAGCAGTAGGAGCAACTTGGGGTTAAGTGTCTTGCCCATGGACACATCGTCATGTGATGCCTGGAGCTTTGTCAGTGTGACAAAGTGTCCATTTCCAAGGTTTGTTCCTCAGAGAGAAATTCTTAGATCCACTTGAAATTGAATTTACATCAACCTTTTTTGACAAAGAGCTATGAAAATCTTTCTCAAAACTCAAAGGGTTTGGCTGTTGGTCTTTGTTAAAGGGTGAAATTGCTACAACTTGGACACATCAGGTCCAAAGAGCCTTTCATTTGTCATTGTTGATCTTTTTTTTTTTGCCTTGTTCAGCTTGTTATAGTGTTTGTCACTTTAATATTTTCTTGTCTTGTTCTTTTTGAATTTTATATAACATTTTAGGGGTGAGTACTGCTGTTACTGTCTGTAACACTGTATTGGCTGCTACCTTGGCCAGGTCTCTCTTGTAAAAGAGATTTTTAATCTCAATGTGACCTCCCGGTTAAATAAAGGTGAAATAAATTTAAATAAAACTACTGCCTCACAGCAAATGTGTTTCTGGTTCGAGTCTATGCTTGGACTTGGCCTTGCTGTGTGGAATTTGCATTTTGTCCCTGTATATTTGTTGTTTCTCTCCCTTTAGCTCCTGCCATAAAGCAAAGACATGCTGCTGAGGCGGATTGGTGGCTCTAAATTGCCTGTAGGTGTGAATGACAGCGTGACTTGGTGTTTGTTTCTACATGTCAGCCACGTGACACCCCAGGGGGTACCCCGCCTCTCTCCCAATGTCATCTGATATTGGCTTCAACCCCTGTGACCCTAAACAGTATAAGCAATAGAGACAAGGGAGGGGTGGATGACATTTATGATAAATGCTAAAAATGCAATGATAGAAGCAAAAATGGAAAAAAGGCAGTCACAGTTGGAAGTTAAAATATGTGACACATTTATTTCTAAACAGCAAAATGGTAAATGGCCTGAAGCTTATATGACACTTCTCTAGTATTTTCTGACAACTCAAAATGTTTTCAGTTAACAAATAATGTCTCAGAAATGGGAGCAGCTTAGGGTTAAGAGTCTTGCCCAAACACGACATGTAACAGCTGGAGCTGGGCATGAATCTGCAAACTTTTTTTTTTTTTTTTAGCAATTTTATTCCGTACCATGAAAACAAAAGTTCACATGCTGTACAATTCCAAATTCTTCCACATGTTCCATTCGTGATCGAAAAGGGGCAGGAAGAAGTAAGTCTTATGTTTACCAGCCCCTTTCTCAAAATAATAAAACAGAAATAATTATACATTCTCTTGAACTGATGAATATTGGTACAGGCTTTTAAATCAATTGTTAAAGAATTCCATAACTTGACACCACACACTGAAATACACATTTTCTAATGGATGTTTAAAATCAAATTTCCTTCTATGATCCTTATTTTCTTTTTTTTGATTGTTGGTAGACCATACTAGCAGACTAAGCCACCGTTACCCACATTCATGATTCACAGAAATATGAATTGATTTAAAGCACTGATTCTCAACTGGTGGGTCGTGAGCCTTTGCCTGGGCAAAAAGTGTTATGAACAAAATCCTAGGCTTTTTTTTTGCATTGGACTGCCATCTATTCACATTCCTTATCAATAGGTGGTGCTAATTAAATGCTAATTAACGCCTGTTTTAATGGAAAGGTGTTTGTTAAATGTTCAATAAGCAGGTACTCAGCTAAAGCTACATGTTTTTTAGATTTTTTGAAACAACTTCTCAGTTGCAGAACTTTTTCATTTTATGTTTGTGCATGATCGCCCTGTTGAGTCTGTTAAAAACAGGCTAAAGTTACTGAAGTGTTGTGGCAGCCTCATGATCAATGGCTTATTTTGTGCAACTAATTGAATATTATTAATAAAGGGGTGTTCAGTATGTGATGCAGTGTTATCACAGCTACAGTTAGATTTATAGTCTTGAAGCCTTTTATCTAAAATACACTTTATGGTTTCAATTAAAATGCAGCGAATTCAGTGTAAAAAGGGAATATTTCTCTCTGTAGCATCGCCACATGCAGGTCATTCGGGTTTCTAATTCAACTATTTTGTGTTACTATGATTTTCTGTTACGATGATTTTCTGTTCTCAGATTTCAAACGCAGCATCTTTGTATTTAATAAACTTGAGATGAAAATATTCCTTCGATTTGGGTCGCAGCTTGACATTAACCCTTTACTTACCAGCACAACTGTGTGGCAGAGGTCATCAATGGATTCAGGGATATTTAATGTTTTAAAAAACAGAACAAATCAAATCATTGATTGATTGATGTGAACATTTCAGGAAACAGAGAAAACCACAACAAATGAAAAAAATAGAAATATTTTCTTTGTGTGGGATTTTGATGTTTAAAAAGCCAACAGTTGACTACGTGATGACATAAAGATGCCAAAAAAATTAATGTTTTTTTGATGAACAACACACACAAGCATATATATATATATATATATATATATATATATATATCATATATATGTATATGTATATATGCATATATACATATATAATAATGATGTAATAATGACAATAATACTAATAAAGATTTGCTATCAGTGAGTGTTTGTCAAACTCAATATAATCTATTTCAAGTTTTTTATCATTGTTTTATTTACAAACATATCTGCCTTTTCTAATTGATTTTGTCCTAAATGTTTCTGCATCTTTATGTCATCACTTTATCAGATGTTAGCTTTTTAAACATTTAAATCCCACACAAATAAAATATCTAAGTTTTTTGTTTGTTTTCAGTTTTTTCCTGTACCCTAAAACATTGACAGAAACAAACGATGATGTATTATGTTTTCTTTTAACACATTAAATATGCCTGAATTTATTGACCTCTGCCAAACAGTTGAGCTGGGAGTTAAAGGGTTAAGGGGTGATAGTGGGTCCCAAAGCCAGACCGGTTGAGAACCACTGATTTAAAGGTCATATTTCCTGGTGTGTTTGACCATCCACATCATGTCTTGGGTGTCTATTAAACAAGGATTTGATCAAAGTTAAATAAAAAATGAAAGTTTTTACCTCTGAAGAGGATCAGATGCATCTACAGGAGGCAATGATGCTGAGCTCTGCACTGATTGGCTGTCCAAACGGTGTCTGATAGGAGGGTGAAGGAGGGGGTACAGGTCACAAAGAGGTCTTTCAAATCTCAAAACAGTCATGGCGTCTGCCTGTGAAGAGCAGAGAACACACATGTAGGTGAAGGCTAGATAGCTGTGACATAGGAAACCCCAGGAAGTAAATAACAGCATTTTAAGGATATTTTCTTTAACCTCATAGCACATTTTCTCCCAGACTGAGAGTTTAGTAAAAGATGTCTTTTGGTCTTCTGCTCTACAAGCCCTTTCTAACAACATGGGACCTTTAAAGCCAGGCCTGTTGTGGCAGGAGCTGCTTTTTACCTGTTAAGTAAGATGATCAAATTACTTTTTCAACAAAACGTTTCAATTTAGCTTTATTATCATTAATAAATTAATTAATTAATATAAATTGGATCCGCATCAATTGTCTTCTTGGTAACAGCTATTCTTCCTGGCAGAAAAAAAACATTTCACATGCATTATTGATCAAATACACAAATATCAGCAAGTAAATAATGATTAAAATAGAAATACCATCATAACACGCTAAGACCAAAAAGATTTCTTTTCCAGTGACTGCCCTCTTCAATTTATTTTTAAAACTCATCTTACTTGTTTTACGGATTAAATGTAGCATTAGTCTTTTCCAAATGAACATCGCCTTATACATGATGGTCCTGTTTAACACTTTAAATTCCAGGTTTTTGTCAGGATAACACCATGTTTAAACTTAAAAATAAACAAAAAAAAATTATACTTATTATATTACATAAAAAGTTGATTTTTTTGTGTGCTGTATTTTTACATCCTGGGATATGTCAATGATTAGAAATATATTCCTATTTATGCATCAGTACTCATTAATACTTTCGCTTTCATATGGTTAAAATGGCGCCACCTGGTGGAGAGCAGTAAAGATGATCAATTCCAAGGCAAAAGCCCAGACTTATACCCAAAAATAATAAAAGCGTGTTTCATGGTTTTTACAGAAGGGAGATCAAAAATTGCAGTTTGAATGGATTTCAATGGTCAATTTTTTGCGCTTAAAGGTTGTGTGAAATTTGATCATACACAGTGCATTTTAGACTTATTGCAAGTGCTAAGCTGAAAATAAAAAGATCAAATAAAATTACACAATCTTGCCAAAATGAATGACATATGCATGCAGACAGGCTGAAATTATCCATAAATAAAGAAGGAAAAGTGTGTTAAATGCTCACGACAGTCCCTAAGGGTTAATACGAGACAGCAGACAGAGTGAGTGACCTAGTAAGATGTCAGGCAGTCACTTTTTGGAGCACATAAGACAAATTAACCAGTCCTTTGCAAGCTTTGAGGAAACGACAAAAATACATGCTGACAATAATAAACCATCATCTCCTTGATTGTCTGGCCATTTAAATCTCCTTGACATTTTTACAAAAACAGCTCTTCCCTTGGCAGGCTCCCTGCAAGTCTAATAAAGCGAATGGAAATGGGAATTGGATTTGGTAATGTGAAGTGTCCAGTTAAGGCTTGTCTTGTCTCATAGTTATGTCTGTCATTTGTGCATGTAAGTTGGGCAGGTATGAGGGTGAAGTGGAGCAAGGTTCTGTGCAGGCTGAATCCTTTGTAGCTCTTGTTTAGAAGCATTAGACCACACTAAGGGACAATAATTATCGTGGGACAGGACTAAAGATTGCAGTACTTGTTTATTATACGTGACACCAGGCTAAAACATGACTCACTGCACATTTCACCACATTTTAAAGACTTATATTTCAGCTGTCATGATAAATAACCATTAACAGATGTACAATCAAATAAGTGTTGTTCTAGGATGTATTTATTTAGAAAAAAATAAACAAATAAATAAATCCCCAATAGAAAGGAGTACCTAGTTATTTAAAAAAAAAATCTACAAAAGTAATTAGAATTACAGAGGCAACCTAAACAGACATAGACAGATAGATAGATACTTTATTCATGCCCTTGGGGAAATTCTGTCAAGTAATTATAATGTGTCACTTTTCACTCCTAATTATCAGACAGCTAACTGATTGCATTTCAGCATTGTTCCTCTTGAGGTATCATTGCAGTACATGCTCTGTCCAGCAGAGGTCGCTGCCGCACAAACCTCCCGATCTTTAACCCACACATGAAGCAGAGACAACAGCCAATCAGAGACCAGCAGCTCTAGTGTCTGCGCCTGCGCACTTGAAGGAGGATATTTTTGTTGATATGTCTGCCTGTAGGTTTTAATGGTTATTTTTGCGGGTTTTCTTGTTTCAGTAAATGTGACTCCCCGTGGTTCGGCCTGATGGAGAACCCGAGAGATCTGGTAAGTTGTCAGAGTAGTCCTCCCAGCGGGAAAATGCATTCATGTGCTTTGTTATGGTTGTTACAGCGCTATTAAGAGGCTGCTTCATAGCGAGTGCTGACAGACATGACGAAACTCCATTTAAAAATTAAGTACTTAAAACTTCTCCAGCTCTTTGACAAGACAGTATGGCACTTGGAAATTGAAACAATCATTTATGTTTAAGACATTGGCATACACTTTAATTCGTCCGACAGATATGGCTTAAAGTATGTATATATTCAGTCAAAGATACCCTATTATAATTGATTCCCCAAATATTCACCTGCTGCGTCCCGTTTTGAAAATAGAATGATATAAGATTTTCCCTAATGCCCGGAAAGCATGCTAACTACTTAATAACTGTTACTTTTAAGAAAACGGTACGAAATGATCTTTTATTCGGCATATATCTTTTTAATCAAGTTTCTATCTTTAAAGAGTACTTTCCCTCATATTGGCGGTTTACTGTTGCCCTGCTGCATTCAAAATAATACACTACTAAGGTGACTGAATCCGCTGTTAGGGTGAAGGGAACAGAGTGAAATAATCGTGATATGAATAAAAGTCTGAATGGCAGGTGTGTTTCAGACTTGCCGATTGCAAAGGCTTTAACCGAGTCCATCACAGCTCTGGGTTGCATTAGCTGACAACCACTGTGCGGTCTGTTACAGGGGGAACAAAAAAATTGACACAATTCTGGAGGTCATTTGGTGTTTTGTTCAGCCGTCAGCTCTGGTTACTCTCTCTTTGTTGTCCCTCTCTCTCCGCACTGCAGTGGTGCAGCAGGTCACACAGCTGCTAACTCACTGATGCCGGAAACCTCTGGATGCAACAGCTGTGTTTGTATGTGTCACATTGTTTTGCAGCAGAGGGAGCCTGTGGCCAAATTAGCAAGGAAGGAAAGAAAAGAAGAACATGAACCTGTTACCCCAAAGTTACAGAATCCAGAGTTCAGTTCAGCTCCCAGTTGAGTCAGTATATATTTATTTTGTTATTTCATATTTACCGTAACTTATAACCGTATAATTTACTAGTTATTTAATTCATTTTTATTTATATATTTTATTAACATTAAGTATATTCATAATAGGTTTAGTTATTCTGACGATTTTATACATACTTTATAAAATCATAACTCGTAAACTGTATTGTTTACTAGTTATTTAATTTATTTTATATTTTTATTTATACTAGTTATATTTATAATAGGTAGTGTTATTTATACAATTTTATACATACTGATAAAATAATAACTCACAACTGTATCATTTACTAGTTTTTTCAATTTAAAATATTTTTATAGTAATTATATTCTTAATATGTATAGTTATTTTCACAATTTTATACAGTATATATAATATCACGAAAATTTTAAATGCTACATTTAATTGCCTAAATGGTAGCAATTAGAAGCCTTGGAACACTTGGACTCATCTTTTTTGTGACAAACGTTTTATTGAGCAAACATACAAAGAAATAAACAAATAAATAATAATAATATACACACATTTCGACCAATTTCTGGTATGGACATATGCAGCACCCTTTTCCCACTAAGAAATCTACCAAAATGTTGAATATCTCCAGTGTCTCAGAATTGCAGTTTTATTTATGATAAATCTTCTTTTTTGGTTTTGGATGTTTGGACCAAGTTTGCATAATATTACCTGAAATAATATACAAACCCCATTCCAATGAAGTTGGAACATTGTGTAAATCGTAAATAAAAACAGAATCGGTACATGTTGATATCGGTATCGGCCAATATTGAAATTTTTGCAGATATTTACAGCCGATATGTCGGCCACATATATCAGCTGGAATATCAGCAAATTACACAAATGTACATCATGATGCACCTTCTCATCACTGCATGGGTACATTTAAAAATCAAGGGTTTCATTTTTGCAAGAGTTAAATGCTGTTTTTTCTTGTTTTATATCTGTTCCTTGCAAAAATATACCGTAACACTGTTAGGAACAAGTTCATTTTTGTTAAGTACAGAGCTTGTGCTCTTGACCAGAAATATCAGTATCGGCATTAATGACTTAAAAAATATCGGCATTTTGAATTTCTGCAAAAATCCAATATCGTGCATCCCTAGCTACCAATACTGATTCAGTAATCAGCTGACAGTTTCCTGTTTTTTGAACTTATCTCCTCAAAATTAGGATAAATGAGCTCAAATTCCATGGACTAAAGCTGATATATCAGCTGATACTGATAATTAGCTTTAACGTGCATCCCTAGTCTAAGGTGTAGCTTGCTGGTTTAGTGCTGCTTTGGAGGAATCTGGTTTTCGTGCTTGTCAGGGTTGTCACAACAAACCATCCTGGAAAAGCTATTTGATTTGTACAGTTTATCTTAATTTAAAAAGTGGAGGTGTCATTTAAAAGACTTCAAGTTTTTGCCCTGAAGAGACCAGTAAAAGTCAGCACATTGATACAGTGCAGTTTGTTGCTCTCAAGACTTGATTCTTTTTTATAAAACAAATTGTAAACCACATGATTTATAAGGAAAAAAACTGTGGTTTGGCTTGTTTTATGTCACCGTGCAAGAAATATCTCATGGATACACTGGGATGCATCCGCAATGATGTATCCTGGGGTCATTGGGTGTTTTGGGTCTTGCAACATCACACACCCTCACCCATGCGACCCAGCCGGCATTGATCAAGTCCCAGCTTGCGTCCCAGTAGCAGTCCACAGCTCAGCCCTCTTTATCCAAAGCCACCTTGTGGAGTGAACGTCCTGCAAAGCCTCTACAGCCGACCTCTATAGGCTCATAGAAGGTTTTCTAGCCTCTGTCCCTGCACTCCTCCACCAGCTTCTGGTTCTTGGCGTGTTTCCTCTCATTGGCTTCCTCAATACGCTCATCCCAAAGCACCGTAAGTTCCAGGATGATCAGATGTCTTGAAGCCTCTGAGGTAATTATCATGTCTGGGTGGAGACTTGTTGCAATGTGCTGGGGGATCCTCAGCTGCTTTCCCAGGTTGGCCTGCAGCTGCCAGTCAGAGACCGTGTGGAGAAGGTCTGTCGATAACTGTGAGCGTGCTGGGGTTTCTCTCCAGGTTTGATGAAGAGGACTGCTGTCTTTGGAGCATGATGGTGTTTGCTGGCGCTGATGGCTGTCACAGTATAAATGAAAAGTGAATCCTTCTACACTAAAATTTGGTGTTCATGATAAAAAAGGTTTGAGTACATAATATCGCTGTCAGCTCAAATGCCATTGGAAATATCAGCATGTGAAGCATCTGCAAAAATCTGATATCCCACATCCCTTGATTGGAATTTTTCCTCTCTATCTTTTTACTCTTGCAGGTGGAGCGTCCTTCCAGGAAGCGCTGTGACTCCTTTGGGATGCTGGACAGTCTGGAGGAGGACCGCAGCAGCTGCACCTCAGAGTCCAGCGAAGGCAGCGGAGCCTCCACCCCCGAGGACAGCGATGATGAAGACTATGGAGGAGGGGTGACCCACCTCAGCCCCTCCTCCTCCTCCTCCTTGACACTCATTAAAACCAACGGACAGGTGTACACCTACCCTGACGGAAAGTCCGGCATGGGTCAGTCATATTTTGTTGATTTTTTTTTTTTGCTTTATCGGTTCAAACAAATATTTATGTTGATTTAAAATCTTAATCTTTCAGTCACTAATACAGAGGAACATGTTTTTCAGGTTTAAATCTGCATTGTGTTCTATGTTGCACTCTTGTTCCTTTGCTCTTTTTAGCGACCTGTGAGATGTGCGGTATGGTTGGCGTCAGAGATGCTTTCTACAGTAAAACTAAACGTTTCTGCAGCGTCTCCTGCTCCAGAAGTTTCTCATCTAACTCCAAGAAGGCCAGCATCCTCGCCAGACTGCAGGTTCCCATATCACTGATCAAAATCAAACATTTTCCACAGGAGTCAGTATCTTACTTCTCTTTGTCTCGTGTGGGACAAAACTTTATTTCTGCTTTAAAGGCAACACTTATTAATGTTCAGCCATTTTTCTCTACATCTTAAAGGTGAAGCTGATTTGCCATGCAGCACTAATATATGAAAATATTCTCTGCAACCCTCAAATAAAGAGAAGCAAGGTTACCAACCTAATGAAGCCCCTTGTAAGAAAATATTGTTAAAAAGTTGTTGTGCTAGTGGGTTTTTGTTACAGTTTCGAAAAGGGCAAAACTATGTCATCTGCAAAAGATGGAGATAAATGCTCTTGTACAGACCGAATTAAGAATTAAGTTTGAAAATATAACTCCAGTTTGGTTTGGCCTTTTGAAAACAGGCTTATCTTCTGCTTTTTATAGTAGTTTTAAAGACAACAAATTAAATACAAGGTAGTTCCTGCAAACAGCACACGTATATAAGTGTGACCTTGACAAATAATCATGGATGACCTGCTGCTGTTGACCTGCTTGACTCCATGTGCTCTATCCTGCATCAACCATCAACAGAAATGACATCATTTAACATAAAGTCATACTTTTAGACCAGTTAAACCCATTTTAATGGCAGTTCAGCTACATGCTGCTGTATTCATCATTATTCCTCTCCACATTCATTATAGATGTTATTGTTAATATTAGATTGTTCTCTCTATCCATGTTTGTATTGATTATACATCCAGAGTAAATACCTTTACAAATACATAGACATGAGGTCCCTCTTGAAGGGCTTCCCTTTAATAAAGACAAAGACAAATATGGTGCCATATAAATGAAGATTGATTGATTGAATCTATATTCAGCAGAGACAAATGTGATGAGGACAGATTTATGACCTGGGCGTCCATGAGTTTGTCGCTATCATAAATTCATATTTTTAGTCCCTTTGTCTCTGCCCGGAGGGATACATGTCTGGATGTATGTATGTGTATATACAAATATATGTGTATATAATGTATATATGCATATATTTTTTTCTATTAAATGAAGACTTTGTCTTCAGCCTGCTCTGTTGTAAAGTGTCTTTAGATAACACTGGTTAAGAACTGGCACTATACAAATAAAGATTGATTGATTGCTTTCTGTTGAGGAGGAAACTCAGACCAAGAACCGTAGATGGAAACTTTATTTTTTGTAAACAATTCAGGGATTCATTTTTGGTTGTTTTACTGATTTTTCACACAAAACAAAAAACAGAACTATCTCAATTATAGTAATTTTGATCACAAGCAAAATTCTGAAAAATCAAAGAATATGAATAATAAACAAAAAATATGATCTTGTTGTTCGGCCCCTGTCGTGATCTTGCTCTAGCATTTTGACAATGCAAAGCATCAGTATTCACTTCAAATGATGGAGCTCTGTCCATTTCTTTAATCAGCTGGATCTGACTGGTTTTGTGAGGAGAAACAGGGTTACAGCAGCAGGAAGATGTGGCCAAAATGAAGCACACATGCGCAGCTAGTCTGAAAGTTCTAGAGTTGTGACCCAGCGCTAACATGTGCAACCATCACTTATCTTGTGTTTTTTAACTGTCAGGGGGGATTCTTAATTATTTTAATTTTTCTTTGTGTCCTAAAGGGGAAGCCTCCCACCAAAAAGGCCAAAGTTCTGCAGAAACAGCCTCTGATGAGTAAACTGGCTTCATACTCTCACAATCAGGCAAACCAGCAGGGTGGAGTCAAGAAGAGCGGTGAGTCAGACACATAATAAATAATGAGATTTCATCATGACTGTATGAGAGCCTGTGTCCACAGCCACCAGTTTTTGTACCAGCAGTGCTAGTTTTCAATTCAGAACCAAAGCAGAGAAGTGAGAAGTGTGCTTAGTGCACTGAGCAGTTAGAAAGGCCCTCAACCATTTCTTGTTGCAGCGCTCCAGCACTCTCAGGTGAAAGTGGTTCAACTTTCGAAACAGTGCCATTCTCGATAATGACGCTTCTCCCTCACTAACCAATAAAAATCAAGAGGGAGTTGGACTTATAATGTCCACAATTAGGGAATCAGTATTTGTAGCTAGGGATGCACGATATTGGATTTTTGCTGAAATCTGAAATGCCGATATTTTTTAACTCATTATCACTGATGCCGATATTTCCCGTCAAGAGCTCAAGCTCTGGACTTAATGAAAATGGACTTGTTTCTTTCAGTGTTACAGTATATTTTTGAGAGTAGCAGATGCAAAACAAGAAAACCAGAATTTAACTCTTGCAAAAGTGAAACCCTTGATTATTAAATGTACCCATGCAGTGATTAAAGGTGCATCAGTATTGTATATTTGTGCAATTTGCCTATATTCCAGCCAATATATGGCCGATATGTGTGGCTGATACATGGGTTGTAAATATCTGCAAAAATTCCAATATTGTCCGATACCGATACTAACTTTTTAGGCTGATATCAGCCAATACCAATATCAAACTGCTAATATTGTTCATCCCTAGAGAGAACACTTTCTATAAAACACTGAGAAAACGGAGACATCAGGACCTTACACACCTTGAATGTGTCTATCTTTCTTAAGAAATTATTTAATAAAGAAAAGCAGCCCAGATATGATATAACTGCTGCTGAAACTGTTAGCATCTATGCTAATCTCAATACAACCAGTCTCCTCCTGCTGTTGTCTTTCTCGTAGATCCAACCGTGCTGCTTTGGGTGGCACACAATTGTAGATTGGAGCTTGGGAAGACCGATCAGTGTGATTACAGACATTGAATCAGGCTAATTCAGTGGTATCAGTTGTAGGACACAATTTCTTGACTTTGCTCTCATGATTTCTGGGTGATATTTCAGTGCATAAAAGAAAATTTGATGCACACAGATGTAGTTTTACAGCCTCACAGATACAGTAGTTAAGAAGGAAGCTTAAGCCAACTATTATGACCTGGCTGATTAAGCAATGATGAAAAGCACTCTGAGGTTGAGCCAGCTGTGGACACAGGCCTTTTTCACCTTTGTTCGTGTTCTTCAGTTCTTGTGGTTCAGTGGTAGAGTCATTCTCAGTCAGAAAGTTTAGGGTTTGATACCAAGCTTTTGCCATTACATGTTGAAGTGTTTCTGGGCAAACTGAACACCAAATCATTGTTATTGGAATGCAAATGTGATCCTCATCCCTGCCTATGCACACTACATAGCAGGCAGCCTCAACTGTAAATGTGAGGATGTGGTGTGAATGTATGTGATACGTGTGATATGCAAAATGTGCTCCGAGTAGTCAAACAGCTAGAAATGTGCTATACAAGTTATGTTGTAATTACTGTTACAACCTTTAAGCTGTAATTATGAATTGTTTATGTTTCTCAGTTACTTTGCTGTGTCTTCGCAGTCTCAGCCGACACATTTGATTGGGGTCGATACCTGGGAGATGGAGATGTGGCAGGAGCACCGGTCAGCTGCTTCAAACACGTGAGTGCATCACAAATTTCTGGATTGTTATCCCTGCCGAGGAGGTTATGTTTTTGCCCGTTTGTCTGTTTGCAAGATTACGCAACAACTACTGGATGGATTTTGCTGAAATTTTCAGGAGATGTTGGTAATGGCCCAACTTAAAAATAATTAGATTTTGGTGCTGATCCAGATAACTAAAGTTAGCGAACGATTGTTTTTTGCTCAATAACTGTCTTGTTTTTAAAACAGTATTTTATCAAGATTTTCAGTTTTTAAATATAAACTTCAACAAGGAACAAACAAACAAAAAAACAGGGCTCGAGACATTATGATACATTGCATCACTAGCACAATATATCTCAATGCACAGATTTACCAAAAAAGGTGAGCAATATACACAGCTCACTGCCCAGGAATGTGATCAAATTGGGTGAGGTAATCCAAAAAGGTTGCCAGATATTGGAGAACTTATCAAGACCGCCCATCATGCCATATCAGATCTTCTCTGTGTGCAATACACTGGTGAGGTCAGTAAGCCAGGTCTTAAACTGAGGTACAGTGTCCGACTTCCAGAGGTTTAATGTTGCTCGATAACTATCTGACCAATAATATCAACATGATTCTGAGTGCTGGGTGTGGGTTTCCAGGGTCATGAATCATATTATGATAGTAACTTTATCCTGGAACTATTGCTTATAGATGTAACAGCAGTATGTGAGCTACCTTGACGGAGGTTTGTGCTCTCTAGTTTTAACATAACGTTTGATTCATACACTCCCTGCCCTCCAAGCCCCTTAATTTTCCTGTTATTGGTTGGACAGACAGTGGAAACCAGGGTGAGAAAGTGGGGAGGGACATGCAGGATAGAACACAGGCTGGATTTAAAACTCCTCTGTACATAGGGTGTGAACTACTAGTCCATCTGTGCATCCATGTTTAGATGATTGAACTTTTTTTCCAAACCAGTGCAGCAATTTCTGCATCTACTCATTGGGTGATTCTTAAATTTTAAATTTAATGTGTTTTTGTTTTTGCTCTGTGATCAGGTACCAATGGGAGCATCATGGGGGGACATCTGTGAGGGTGTGCGGGTTGAAGTCCCAAATACTGACAGCGGTCTGCCCATGAAGGTTTACTGGATCGCTGGAATCATCAAACTGGCCGGTACACACATGCACTTCTACACTATCCAAGGGATGGTATCACCACATCAGCTCTTGTAGAATATTCTCAATTTAAAATAAGATTTATCACTTCATTAAAGGAACAAATAAAACAGTGTCATCAGGACTTATTATATCTACATTATGAATTTGAAGTCAAATGGAAGAACTAATATTTGATTTAGTAAGAAAAACAGAAAGTATATTTATTTATGATTCTGTCTTTACTTTTACATCCATCCATCCATCCATCCATCATCTGTGCTCCTTATCCCTCTCAGGGTTACAGGGGGCTGGAGCCAATCTCACCTATCATTTGCCAAAAGGTGGGGTACACCCTGAATCGGTCGCCAGCTGATCACAGGGCCACATGGAGAGACACACTGAAAAAACTCAGATCTAGGCCAGGGTGTTTGTCTATTTTCAAGTCAAAAATATCCAAAACACTTATTCTAATCCACATTCACTGAACCAGTCGAGATAAATATCTTACTTTTAGGAATAAAATGCAAAAATAAAAAAAAAAGCTTGTAATGAAGAGAAAATATCTGCCAATGAAACAAGCAAGTTTGACTCAGTGGCTCTTAAATTAAGGTTTAAATATCTGCTTAAGTTAACTTTGTCTTGTCTCATTGGCAGATTATTTTACTTATTACAAGCAACTCAGGCCATATTTTTAGTGTTAATATCTTCAAATAAGATCCTAATCCAGAAATGTAAGGAAACTGTGGATTAGATTAAAGTCTAGTAAGACTTTTTTTGTCTTGAAATAAGCCAAATACTCTCACCTAGATCTGAGTTTTTTCAGTGTAGACAGCAACAATAGCAACCAATTTTATCAATATTCTGTCAGAAATACAGCCGTCTTTTACTGTTACGATGGCATTTTTTTGTCATATTTTCTCCATGTTCATTCGTATGTTCTTTTAGAATGTGGTCTCAGGGCTGAGAGTTGACCATCCCTTCACTGTGCTGTAGTGCAATGTTCATCAACTTGCCTTGGAGCTAGGGCAGTAAGATTTATCGTTTTTGGATCAAACACAATCGTGATCGCCAAAGCTGCAGTTTTTGCAGTGCTCCTGACTGACCTAGGAGCTGTTGTGTCAGCTATTTAACACGAACAATTTTACAAATTTGCAGGCAATTTGCATTTAAGAATGGTTCACAAATGAATGGTTTACTCACAACTGTTCACTTAAAAGAGCAGTTCAAAAGAGTCGACTCGTTCGTGAACGTCACAGGTCCACCGCGGAAGTGCTGGTAAGCAGGTCAACAACACAAAGCCTCTGGAGTAGAAGTTGGAGTATCCCTTAAATAATGAAAACAGATGATTTATCATCAGTATTAGATGATGAATAATGTGTTACGTTCTCTTGATCATTGATTTCCTTACTGTTGGCTATACTGTAAACATAGTGAATATTGCACTGAAGCTTGATTTGAAGAAAATCATAAATCGAATTGAAATCGTAATATCTGCCAGAAAAATCGCAATTAGATCTTTAAGTAAAATCATCTACTTTGGGCCACTTCAGGCTTTCCACAGCTTCACATCTGGATGTTATCAAGTTCAGAAAACGTCGGGGGGTAGAATTTGCCGTGGTTGTAAGGGTATGTTTTTGTTGTTTTTCGTTTTTGTTTTACAAAAATCCACCTGTGAGACGTTTTAGGGAACATTAACAGGAGTCAGATATATAAGCGTCAAACCCAGTGTTGGAAAAAATAAAAGCCTTGAAAAGAAGTGGCCAAGATATCGCAATGACCATAAGTAGCTGGCAGTAGTATAGATGATAGGGCTCACTTCTAAAGGCTAAGAAATACAAAAAGTTGGAAAAATTGAGATATTAAACAGATAAAATGTTGATAAGGCCAACATACATATATATATACATTTTCTTTAATTTATTTTCAATTACTGTAGTGCATCTACATACAGATGTCACCTTTGGCTTTGGGGTTTGGATTTTCCTTTTTTTACTAAAAAAACAAAAAACAAGAAATCTTTTCTGTTTTTAACCATCTATGTGTGGTCAGTTTAGTCTTTCCTTTTTCAACAGTATGGAAATTTTATGGATCATTTCACTAAATGTTGATCCAAATGATTTTATTTTTATTTGATATTTTCTGCTTGTTTGTGTCTTTAACTTTATTGTAGTACCTAGGACAGACAACATGATGAAGAAATGAAAATAATGTGAAATGTTTGTGCTCTTACAGGCTTTAAGGCCCTTCTACGATATGAAGGATTTGATGGTGACACCACAAGAGACTTCTGGTTAAACCTTTGTGTGCCGGACATCCATCCTGTGGGCTGGTGTGCTGCCGGAGGGAAACCTCTGGTCCCCCCTCAGAGTAAGGGACACAACACAAACGGACATTGATTCATTTAGATTTAGACAAGGTTATTTATCCCAAAGGGTAACTCAGTTTGTTGTCTACCAGACCATACATACAAACAGCTAGTGGTAAAAAAAGATGGTTTTTGACGGGTATAATTCAGCATTTGCGCGCCTTATTATCATGATGATGGGATACAAATGGCTGATGGTTCTCATCTGTTCTGGCTTCAGGACTCACCATCACCCCTTAATATCAAGCTGAAACCCAAATGGAGGAACATTTCAAACTCTAAAATTTATTTAACAAAAAGATGCTGCACTTTGAGCCTGAGATTGTACAGAATATCATAATTTGTCAACACAAAAAAAGGTTAATGAGAAACCAAAATGACCTGCAGGTGGTGATGCAAGAGAGAAAAATGTTCCCTTTACATTCAATGAGCTGCATTTTAATTGAAATCAAAAAGTGCATCTCAGGGACACAAGGTTTCAAGACTATAAATTTAACTGTAGCTGTGATGACCCTGCGTCAGTGGATACATACTGAACAGCTCTGTATTAATAAAATTCAATCAGTAGCACTAAATAAGCCATTGATCATGAAGCTGTCCCACAAAACACTTCAGTAACTTCAGCCTTTTAGAACAGACTAATCAGAGCTTTCATGCACAAACATGAAATAGAAAAGTCAAACCACTGACAAATAGTTTCAGAAAATCTTGATAATATTGTTAAGGAGTGAGAATAGATGGCGGTTCCAATGCATAAAAAATTCCCTTCAAAATAAAAGCACAGGATTTTTTTTCCTTAAGCTTTTTGCCCAGGCAGAGGCTTGCGACCCACTGGAAAAGGGTCCACGACCACCAGTTGAGAATCCCTAATATACAGTACAGGGTTTGTATAGGGACTTCGAAAACCTTGAACATGCTTGAATTTAATAATAGTGCTGTTAAGATTTAAAAAGTGCTTGGACTTTGGATAAAATGCTTTAAAATGAAAGAATAACTGTCATGACAACAAAAAAGTAGTCAATGATCAGTTTGCTTATAGACAGACAAAATATGTCTTTATAGTATTTATATTATTTATGTAAAAAAATACTATTACCTCTTAAGGTATTGACAAAGTAGTATTGGAAAATGTGTTCTTTTTTTCAAAAGAATATCAAAAATTAATAAGTAGGAATAGTCATTACATTTTTATCAAGAATTTACTGAGAGATCAGTTATTTGCTCCAGTTTCGACTTTATTTTGTTTCCCACAAATTTGTCATCCTTCAATGCATGTCATTTTAGACAAATTTGGTTAAATGTTTTGGCATGTTTTCTTTCTCGTGATAAATAAAGTGAAATTTTTTAAGTATTTGTATTTAATCAGCGTTTTACATAATACAGTGGTAAGCTGCCATTCAAAGAAAAACACATTGAAAGAGCTTAAAAGTACTTATTTTTTTCTCTGAAACTGCATGCAGACCTTGTGTATTCAGAATTTTCTTCTTTATGTAGCAGTAAAAAAAAAGCTACATTGGCTAAAATAGGATTTTTTTTGGCATTGTTGTGTGGACGCTTAAACTTTGGCCCAAGTCAAAATAACCCTAAAACTCATTTGTTGAAATAATAGTTCGTTTACTTTTTTATTTCTAAATATATATACATATATATGTTGATGATATAGATCTATGGCGCCTAAATAAAGTTTATCAATAATAGGTTCATTGTGTGTTTTTCTTCTTTTCCTCAGCCATCCTGCACAGATTCTCAAACTGGAAGACATTTCTGATCAAAAGACTGACAGGCTCCAAAACGCTGCCACCAGACTTCTCCTCAAAGGTCTTACACACAAAAGTTTTTATCCTGCACTTGTGAAGACTCAAATATCATCACCCACTCAAAGTCTAAACTTGAATTTAATTCCAAAACCCTCAAACAAGTCCACCTCAAAGAGTGTTTTCCCCTCACCAGGTGCAGGAGAGCATGCATGTCCCCTTCAAGAAGCAGATGAGGGTGGAGGTGGTGGATAAAACTCACTTGTGCAGGACGCGGGTCGCTCTGGTGGAACAGGTGAGACTCACACAGAAACACAAGTTAATGTTTCCGTTTATGTGGTGGCATTAATGCTGGTGTGTGCTGTTGAAGGTGATCGGTGGTCGACTCCGCCTGGTGTATGAGGAGTGTGAAGACGGGACGGATGACTTTTGGTGTCACATGTATAGTCCTCTGATCCACAGTATAGGCTGGTCGCGATCCATCGGACATCGCTTCAAACGGTCCGGTGGGTTCAAGGTCCTAAAGTTTGACAAAGCCAAAGAAAGCATCACTGTCAACTGTTATATATGTTTGTTTTTTAACTCTGACTTGAAGCTTGGATTAGATATTTGACCCGGTTATGATCAGTACAGTGTGCTATTCACATGTTCAGAAAAACGTATTATATCTCAACAGTGGGTTTCATCACATCACTATCAAGCAACAATGAAAGTACCCTTAGAGCAGGTTTTAATCCTTGTTTTTAATCCAGTAGCAATGACTAAGCATCATTTTTTGAAAATTGCTATGTAAAAAAATAGAAAAAATCAACTGCTGCCTGGATTGAATTATTGTTTCAAAACTACAGGGGCCGTAAGGAGGGGGACAGACTGTAAGAGGCCTGCAGGTCAAGTTTAAGAACCCTGTCTTAGAGCTTCATGTTAGAATATTAAAGTTCATTTTATAAAGTCAAGCTCAATGCCTGGTCTAAAAGATACTGTGTGTTTATATGTGAAAAAAGACTGTGTGTATTTCAGATGTTTCGAAGAAGTTCAGTGGTCAGACGGATGCTCCTGGGCAGCTGTTTGCAAAGGTGAGAACCACAGGAAACATCACCAGCAGTCCTTCTGGCTGCAAGAAGAGTGGTACAATATCCAGCCTTATTCATGCAGACTCAAATGTATATACAAAGTTTTAGGGGTGTAAATCACCATTTTCATGACTCAGCTACATTTCAACTAAAACAAGAAAGAAATACAAAGCAATTTTGATGTTTTGACAGTTTTATTACTGAAATGTGAAACGATGTTCTGACCTTTGAGTATGATAGTTTATAACCACCTGTATGATCTAACCATGTTTTAAAATTAAAATTGGGTTAATCAGGTGCTGTGATGTCACTATATTATATCAAGTAATGATGCAAAACAATAATACAAATTATTGAATTATTATTTATTTTTATTATCATTAATCTCCAGCATTTGACCATACTCTATCAAACTAAAAATGTGCAATTTTGATTTTAATTATAGCCAAAAATTTCTCATGTTCTAAGTAGAACTATTAACTTAACTAACTCAACATTTTGATTTTGTTTTACTGTGATGCCTGGTAACCACAGTTTGGATATGTGATTAGACTTTGCTTTACTATTTAATGCTAGGTGTGGCGGAAGAGTAAGAATAAGCTCTCTTTGTTTTCCTTTTGTACAATAAAGTAATTTCATTAATCATAGCGCGACAAAATCAAATGATGAGATAACTTACTGTACTCGTGTGATTAGGCACTCCGGTCGTGTGTGTGCAGTATGCATCCTCTGCAGTCAGATCGACCGTATCTTACAGCAGTGCTATTTACTGATTGGCTGATATGTCAAGCTCCCGTTTAGCTCTATGATGCTCAGAGCATCTTCCTACACGTTCCATATATAGCGGTGTTTATTTGGTGGGCGCTACACAATACATTTTAAAGCGGGAGAAATACCAGCTGTGGCGTGTGAGAGAGCAAAAAGGTTCAAATGCGTGTCTCATACGCTGGATGCGTGAGACTTGAGAGCCTTGGAAACTTCAGAATGAGGCGTGATTGGGCGGAAACTGTGAAACGAATATCCGTTCAGAATTTCAAAATAAAGTCGTATATTAAAGATTATGATGTTGACTGATGTTTTGAGCTTCCATCGATTTGATTGGATCATTGCTTAACCAATCGATGTATCGATCCAGATTGATGGATCATTACACCCCTACAAATTTTAACCATGCTCCCTTTAAGATGTAGTATTTTGTTTGATAAAAAAAGTCCCATGTGCACCTGTACAGGTGAAGGAGGTGGACCAGAGTGGTTCCTGGTTTGAAGACGGGATGAAGCTTGAGGCCATTGACCCTCTGAACCTGTCTGCCATCTGTGTGGCCACAGTGAGGAAGGTGGGGATCAGGCTTCTGGACAGTTAAATTCACTTTTTTATCAGTTCAAACGAAGGTTCAGACATGTCAACTGCTCCAAAGATAATGAAACTCTCCAAGAGTAAAAATTGAGTACAATGTCAAGCTATAGGTCTGTTATAAATAAAAGTCACTAAAGGGTCCTGTGCTCAGTGAGATAACTCATCACCCCGGCTGAATGGTTATATCATTTAACCTGAAAGCCTGGACACTTTTTCTCAGTTTTTACCTCAGACAGGGAGCTTAAGCTTTTGCTGGTGTTTGTCTGTTTGTTTGTACACCTGTCTGTTCATCCGTCCACCTGTGAGCAAGGTAAGTGAAAAAGTTTGCAATGGATTTTTATAACATTTTGGGGAAATATAGTTCGGGGCACAAGGAAAAGGTGATTAAATTTTTATGGTGACCCAAACATGAATGCAGACACAGGATTCTTTAATAAGGCAGTTTTCCTCATTTTTGCAAATAACTTGAAAAGTTCTTAACCCCTGTTGTATATTTGATCAATATTTTTATCTTACCTCTATCTAATCAATATGATCAACAAATTACTAAAAAACATCAGAATACAATCAGATACATGAGAAAAATGTCCTCAAATATATTATCGGTTGCCAAAAACACCTAATGAATCAAATGAGATACAAAAAATATATGTGTTAAATTTTATGGAAATTTTTATTTTTTTTGGATTTCAGTAGAAAGTGAAATTAACATCTCAGCTCCAAAAAATAGAATTGTCCTGCTATAATTTGTGTTTTCAGGCTTTAAATGGTTAACAGATTTTGATGGCATTTTCAGGGAATGTTGTTCATGGCACAAGGAAGAATTGGTTTAATTTTGGTGGTGATGAGAATCCAGAAAATGTTTGAAGGATTTATTTACCTTGCAGTATAGGGCAGTTTCCCCCATTTTCAATAATAACTCACCCAACAATGTCAGAAAAGCCTTGGCAGAAGTTTGTGCTCTCATTTGTATCATAATACAAGAGTTGCAGGTAGTTGCAATAGCTGTTATGGTCTTAAGACTGTACTTATGGAGACAAGCCCCAGAAATAATGCATTTTTTAAAAGGATAAAACAAAAAATCTAAAGCACATGACCAATGTGTTTAGTGCTAGCTCATCTGAGGCTGTAGTCCCAGCAGCCATTTTTGTTTTAATTCATCCCCTAACATCTGCTGCATATCATTCTTCTCCCTAAAAAGTCTAAAACATCTTTAGAAGAATACAGGATTGTTTTTTATCACACAAAAGCAGTTGCACATAAAGTGCTCTCTGTCTCATTGGCCACCTCTCCCCATCAGGTCCTGGCAGACGGTTATCTGATGATTGGGATCGATGGCTCGGAGGCGGCGGATGGATCAGACTGGTTCTGTTACCACTCCACCTCTCCCTCCATCTTCCCTGCCGGCTTCTGTGAGATCAACGACATCGAGCTGACGCCCCCCAGAGGTACAGCTTCATGGGTCATACCTCATTTTTACTTCAGTCAGGACCATTTTGGATATGTGAAACAGTCCACCTGGTGTGCCAGGTTAGTTCGAGGTGACTGAAACTCTCTTCCTCTTTTTTTAATGTCTGACAGGTTACAGCTCTCTTCCCTTCAAATGGTTCGAGTATCTGAAGGAGACTAAATCTGTGGCGGCTCCTGTCACCCTCTTCAACAAGGTCAGAGAAAGAAAAAAGAGGGAAAATGGTAGAATTTGGACTCCCCCATTGACTGGATGTTGGCTGGTAATTGGCTGAAAAGGGGAAAATTGAAGCGGCTGCATCTGGACACAGTTCTGCTGTAATTACTGGGCTCACTATGAATCTACCACAGTGCTAAAACTTATTTTATCTGCAAAGGATGTGTCTGATAGTATGTTTTAAGCATAGTTGCCAGGTCTGCTTATTATAAGTGACTTTAGGTTTCTATTTTTGGAAAAGTTGCTTGTAAATATTGACAGTTGCAGGTTGCATTTTTTAGGGGTTTGTTCCAAAGGTGCAGTTGCTGAAACCTGGGAGGGATCTGATGCACACTCTACTCCCAATATAAACTCAATTCAGAAGTTACAAAAACTATTTTCCTCCACTCCAAACACAAATGTAAATTTTAATGTAGAAAGAGGGGCAGAAATGATGTTTCCACCAAAAAAAATCCTTAAAGTCAAACTGAAATTTATTTCTAATGTAGCTGTTACTGTTTTCACCATAATAAAGCTGTAGAGGATCAACATGAAACTTAAATAAAAGCCTGTCTGTGTCTGTTTGGTAACAAAAATCAAGGTTAGACAGTGATAACAGGGTGATAACAGAGTTATAAATAACAATAGCCCCTCCCTTCACTGTGTAAAGAAAAGGACGTTTCACCTTCAAATAAAAGGATGCTGAATAAGTAAATAAAGAGCCAAATAAGAAAAACTGTCTCTGTGAAATTGAAATGTAGTGAAGATGACAATCAAAACACACTTTAGTTTTTAAGCGTTAATGTGTAAGGCAGGGGAGCTTGTTTCCACCTGCTAATGGAAAAAAACACTGTTTTTTGTTGATGTTAAAACCTGATTTTATCTACTAAATCCATTTTTGTTTCCTTTTGCAATAACAAATTGTTTTTTCCATCAGGATGTCCCCAATCATGGTTTTCGCCCTGGGATGAAACTAGAAGCAGTCGACCTCATGGAGCCAAGGTTGGTCTGTGTTGCTACAGTGACTCGCATCGTCCACAGGTTATTACGGATACACTTTGACGGCTGGGAGGACGAGTACGATCAGTGGGTCGACTGTGAGTCACCTGACCTGTACCCGGTGGGCTGGTGTCAGCTGACGGGGTACCAGCTGCAGCCTCCTGCTGTTAATGCAGGTCGGTATTCAAAGAAAATACACACGTTAAGGAAAGTCTGCTGTGACCACCCTTTTGAAAATGGCATATTTGTACGTTTCAGGCTCCAGAGATTTCCAGTCATCATCCTCAAAACAGAGGAAGAAGTCTCAGCAATACAAAGGACAGAAGAAAAGTATGTCCCACAAGCAGAGAAGCTGCATTTTTGATGAGTTTTAAAGCACCTGTATGTAGTGATGCACGATATGAAAAATTTCAACCTATCCGATATATACAGAAATTTCCTGCTTCTCATGGCCAATACTGATATCGATAACCAATAACTGTTAAGTTCTTATTTTTGTATTTAATATAATCATTTTGCATGTTTGACCCAACCACTGAGCCGTTAAGCTAATCTTGCTGACCGGACTATCGTCAGATGTCCATATGTCTGTGGTAAAACTTACGTGTAGTCCGTTCTTGTTTTGTGTTATGTTATCAAGTTATGGATGTGTGTGGCAACGATACCTTAGAGGGCATAGAGGGATACATCCAAGAAGAAGCGACGGCTTGGGAGGGTGTAACGTGGCACCAACTACGCTATTTTACGAAAACCCGGGCTCTCAACGACAGAAAAGGGCTGGTCGTCAAGCGCTATGAACTCCATCACTTTGCAGTTAATGGCTTTAGCCTTTTCAGTGTCTCTTAAAAGTTTTTACATTTTTTCAAACGCATGCTGAATGGGGACATCCACGCTCCGTGTTGTTGTTTTAGTCTTAGCACGCTAACTGCTACTGCGGCTGCTTCGTCTTCTTTCAATACCGCTTCGCCGTGATGGCGACTTTTCAGGTGAGCTATAAGATCTGTTGTCTTAAAACTTGAAGTCCTCTTTCCTCCTCAGAATTCTCACCAAACAGGTTTTGCAAACAGAAATGCTGTTGTTATCTTCTGCCACTTAGAAAAACAACCACTCAACCACACTGGTGAAGCCATTTTCACTTTTGGTCTGGCAGAGAGGGGGACAGGCTTGGGTCCTTCTAGTAAGGCGCAATAGATGGCATAACCAGCGCAACATGGCTTGTTTTGGGGCTACGTGGCCTGCAAAAGACTTCCCCAATTTAAGTAATTTATCAGGTCTTTTTTTTAATCTGATAAAATGTACGAATCGGGCCATAAAAAAAATGGCATCATTTTCCCCCAAATCGGCCGATATTATATTGGTCCGATAAATATCGTGCATCCCTACACATATGTGCTTATTTTCAGTTTTTTAAGTTTTACAGATCCTTTAGTGTGTTTAATAGGCTTTCTAGCTTGAAAGAGTTTCATGCACAATAATAGATCTACCAGTGTTACATCATGCCACTGTTTCATCACCAGTTCAAGCCCATTCACTTAGGGTTAAAAGAATTAAGAGCTGTTGAAAAGCATGGCACTGAGCAGCACGAAACTGACAATTACCACAGATAAGACAGAACAGACTGACCTCAT
Organism: Cetoscarus ocellatus; assembly: GCA_037902135.1. Classification (NCBI taxonomy): domain Eukaryota; kingdom Metazoa; phylum Chordata; class Actinopteri; order Labriformes; family Labridae; genus Cetoscarus; species Cetoscarus ocellatus. The sequence goes on from JBAMNC010001168.1 coordinate 37,284, forward strand.
GTGGGCAGGGGGGCCAAAGAGTCTCAGACACAGAGATGATGGAGGTGGATCAGGGGCTCTCGGCATCTGAAAGACAGAACATTAGCAATTGTTAGCATACTCTCGCAAAGGGCCGGGGCCTCCATCTCTCTTAGTGAGTTGTTTTTTTAATGTCAGCAGTACGGCTGGGTTGATATAGCCTAAAAATAAAATCCCCAGTTTTTTTTCCACACCACCCAATTTACAATTTTAATGAATTTTTTCCCCTCTCAAAAAAAAAAAAAAAAAAAACTCCTGGTGACACAAAAATGACATGAATCAAGTTTTGCCTTTATGTTATTAAAATATATTTCCAAATAAAACAGAATTCCCCCCCCCAGGGTTAAAATGCATGTCATTAAATGCTGATTATGTTTGTCTACATAAACTCTGAAAGCTGAGCTATTTTCACAGCATATTAGCGTGAAACTCTCTGATCAATATTTAATCTCAATTTTAAAAACAAATATTAGCCTAAACATGTGCTTGATCAAAACCTGACAGGGCATTCCACCATAAAAACTGTAAATTTAGAGTATTTTTATTTTCAAACATTGCAACAACTTACAATTGGAGTAAGTCAAAAGTAAATCTTGATTTTTAATTTTTAAGTCTTCTGCAGAAAATAATTTTGAATTAATCAATTTAATCCCTAGTCAGCAGTTTGCAATATGAAGAGAGAGTAGTCCATCTGGAAAAGAGCCAATAGAAAGTGTTTGGGCAGGGCAGAACCTTTCTGAAGTACATTGGATTGGATGATTGTTCCGTCAATCACATTTATTACGGGCCTATCAGATAATTTAATAGGCAGGCACTACTGCACTACAAAATGTGAGGCACTTTGTAAAACAAACTCTCAGCTAAACATGCCAGAAGAAGAGCGATAATATCCTTCTTATAAAGAAGTAGTGTTGATATTTGTTTTTTATCTAATAAAGAAATGCAGTCAAGAGCTGATAAAACTGCTTCTGAAGTTGTTAGCATTATGCTAATCTCTGTTAGTGCAGTCACCTTCCGTTGGCTCACTCGTTGCTCGTTCGTCTTCCTGCTCTAAAGGACTCTGATTGGACCGTGTTGCTTTGGTCCGCTCAGTCGTTGTAGACTGATGTTTGCCAAGATAGATCAGTCTAATTACAGACATCGAATCAGGTGGATGCAGCTCCTGAGCAAGGTTAGGGTGTAATTATTCATTTAAAAAACTTAGCATTGGTAAATAAATGAGAAAAATGAATTTCAGTAAAGGTCCTTATTGCTAGGTAAATCTGAGGTAATTGGCATAAAAAGGCAGCTTAACAGCTTCAATTCAGTGTCAAGCTCACTCAGTTATTAATAAGCCTGCATTTTGCGTAAAAAATAACAATTTTGGTATTACTTTTGTATAATAGGCTTTATATTAGCTCATTTTTAAATTCCTTTTTAGTTTTTTGTCATGAAGCAACAGAATGTGAACATTAATTAAACATTTATGTTTTTTAGTAAGTAATTAATAATAATGATTGTCTGATTAGAAAGTATCAGATGATTTGAAAAATTTGGCCATAAGGAGGTGAGAATGAAATTCATGAGGCTCTTGTGGAGAAAGAAGTTGCTCATCCTGCTGTAGAAGTGAGTACATTTTAATGTTTAAATCAGAGTGAAAAGCAAAATACAACCTCTCCTTCGTTAAGATTTAGACCAGAACAGCACCTAAAACAAAACAAACACTGCTGCAAGATTTCTGTTCATAACAGAGCCTTTTATTTCTCTCGCAAAAAGGGGGAAAACATGGAATATTTTTTTGAAAAGTTATTTCCCATTTCTTTGACCGTCTCTTTTTCAGAGAGGAAGCTACCCATCGTTAAGCGCCCCATCAGCCTCTCCGGTGTTGTGGTAACCGGCGTCCCCAGGAGCCTATCAGGAGACGAGAACGAGACTCCGCCTGATTACCCATCACCCCCTACTCCTGCCTCTGCAGCCCAGCCTCCATCTGTGGACCCTGAGAGCAGCCCTAATACTGAGGGGGGCACAGGTACAGGATCACAGTTTCGTCTTAAAACTGAAGTTAATTTAGTGTTTTATATTTTAAATAAAACAAACAAACTATTAAACGTTATGCTTTTTTGGAAAGAAAACTATCTTGGACAGGTGAGACCATGCTCCACCCTCTGTACAGCCTTAATAGACCTGTGCTTAAAATATTAAGATGGCAAAATATTGTCATACTCTCTTTGCCGATACATGTATGGATACTGATTCTACTAGGGATGCACGTTATTGGATTTTTGCCGATATCTGATAAGCCAATATTTTTCCATTAATTATTGCCAATACTGATATTTCTGGTCAAGAGCATAAGCTCTTTACTTAAGAAATGGACTTGTTACTTTTCTAGTATATTTTTACAAGGAACAGACGTAAAACAAGATACAGAGCATTTAACTCTTTCAACAATGAAACCCTTGATTTTTAAATGTGCCCATGCAGTGATGAGAAGGTGCATCAATATTGTACATTTGTGTAATTTTCAGATATTCCAGACGGCTGTATATATCTGCAAAAATTTCAGTATCGGCCGATACGATACTTAGCTTTTTAGGCTGATATCGGCCGATACCGATATAAGAACGATAATATCATGTATCCCTAAATTTTACAGACTGGATTCAGCCACAGTGTGACAGCTGTTGTCGATACACTTTGGTCAATGTTATCAACAGCACAGTTCAAAGTCGAAGCCAAACTTCATGAATGAAGCACAAGTTCAAAATTTTACCTCAGGTCTAAAATCTTTGAGGACCTAAGCTTAAGTGTCTTGAGTTGTAGAACAATCTTTTTTCTTTTGCAACGAAAAAACAAATTTAAAGTTGTCTGGAATTCTGATAAAGGCATAATAAATGTCTATAATTTATGCTTATTTGGATACGTATTATATTGTAGCCTTAGTATCGGGATACATATCGTGAGGTTGCTGGAAATACCCTGCCCTAGCCTTAAACCTCCTCTTTGTCCCTGCAGGGTTGCAGATTAAAGAGGAGAACATGGAGGGATCGGAGTTTTTGTCAGAAAGGACTGAAACAGAAACCAACGGATCCTCTGGAGAATTATTTAACAACCAGGACCAGTAGGCCTAATCCATCCCTCTCTTTCTCACTTACAGTCTATCAGTTACTGTCATTCAATCCTCATGTTATAAGGTTGTTTACTGTGATTAAATAAGATTTAATTTTTAGACAAACTAGCTCTACTGTGATTCAGGATGAAATGTTCAACCCTGTTTAAGGGCCTGCCTCATCTCCTCATCCACTGTCTACTTCCTCACTCTTAGCGCCCGGTCAGACCAGTGAAAAACAGATGGACTGAATTGTATGACTAGATTAACGGGAACTTCTGAAGTTCAAATATGATGTACAGTGAATAAAATTCAGGAAAACTGAAGTTTACTTGGAAAAATAGAGTGTTGCAGGAATGAGTCCAAAAATTTGGAAGTGAGTTAGCATGTAGCATTTCTTGGTTCCCAAGCCCAAAACCAACTGGGATGTAGAGTACCAGTTTGGATAAGTGCCTGAAATAAAGTGTTTAGGAGGTGTTCAGTGTTTAAGAGATAATAAAATGAGTCTAATATTGCCTTCTATTGAATCTACGTCCTGGGAACCGACTGCAAGCATTTCTTATCATTTCTGAGTGAACAATAGTTTATACGCTATTGCCACAACCAAGGACACAAACTTAATCAGGTTATTCGGTTAAGAGCAAATTCTCAAACAAGATCACAAAAGGACGTCATTCAGTGAAGTTGCTTCCAAGTCAAACTGCCACGTTGTAGTTCATTAGTAGCTTAATAATAGCTTTTTCCTTTAGCTGATTATGTTTCAGCTTAAAATATTTCACAAAAAAAAGAACATGCAAGTTTCATAATTTTTGTTCGTTACAGAGCTTTTCATCAGCAATAATCCAAAACACAGTGAAAAATATCATAGGCTTTGAGTGGGCTTGCAGTCGAGGAAACCAGCACGATGCTAACTTCCACATTGGCCTACAAAAATATGACATTCCCGCACCACTCTACAGTAAGTATTATTTAGAGTCATTATGTTAACATCTTAAGAAAATAAGGATCTAAAAGTTATTTATCATCCTGGAGTTTTGTCAGTTCCTGTTGCTAGCACTGTTAAACATGTTAGCCACTGTAGCTCTGTTGGATCTTAACTACAATGATAGCCCTTTAGGCTAGCTGGCTGTTTACTCTTATTTCGGAAGCTTATAGTCTCTGCTGTCTGCTTGGTATTTTGACAGAAATTCATGATGGTGTTTTATTTAACCACTGTACACAACAAAATAAGCTGACAATTTTTTCAACAGCTCAGGCTAAATATAGGTGTGTGTGTTTTTTTTTTTTAATTCTGTTTATTAAATTTCAATAGAACAAAGTAAACACAAATGAACAAATAATCAAATGATAGTATGGCTACAAGACTGGATAAACCATAAGCTACAACATTTTGTGACAAAGATAAGAAAATCAAACAAGATACTGTGCTTCTAAAGTGACCAAACTTGTGGGCCTCAGATGCTCTTATGTTAATTTCTCAAAATCCAAAAATGCTCCAATTGTCCACTCTATTATTTATAAAGGTCCAGTAGGTCCTGTTTTTAATTAAAGCTTCTTATGTTAGTTTTGGCCTTCTATACACAAGAAAACAGCCTTTTTGGTCACTGAAATCATACAGTTTGGAAAACTGCTAGGAGCATTGTCAGAAACTGTTTGTGAAAAACAGCCTTTTGTACTTGAAACATCAAAATGTGAGTCAGTTTCTCCTCTGTATGAGGTCACACTGTGAGATGTTATTACATCTGTTTACATGAATATTGTACTGTGGCACATTGCTACACGTGCACTCACAGTTACTCTCCTGCTATGATGCTGCTTCACACAACACTCTTGTGATGAAGACCTTGCAGACGCTTAGGATGAGACCAGGTGTTACTTCACAAGGAGAGACCTTGTGGACTGTCGACTGGGAATGGGAGTTTATTGTGAAGTTAGTTCTCAGGTTTACTTATGAAGGAGTACTCAAGTGTTGTTCATTATCTTATATTGTGCACGGTTCTGCCAATGGCTGTCTGTTGGGGTAATGTAGCCAGGGATTTTAGCTGTTCCTTGACGCACAGAAAACATCCATTGCCGCGCACTTTAAAAAAGACCAAACTGTGAGCCATGGCAAATATTTAAAACTACTGCTTTTAAAATTATTGTCCCTTGATACAACACTGCTAACAAGCAACGCACTTAAATTCACAGAGCTACAGGCCACTTGTATTATTTACAAGGCCAACTATTAGGCTAACGAACAGGGCAAAATTACTTGAACGTGTTGACACACTGTCATAAAACTTACTGTTTAGAAGCATTAAAACATTAAATATCACAAACAAGGTATAACTAACATTTAAGCTGTGTTTCATCTCTCTGACAAAATATTCACTAAGGACTTAGGGTTTAAAAAACCACAGTCTACATGTGTATGGACCTTTTCATCTATTATGCACAGCTACACACAAGAACTAGCACAGACCATTGAGTAGGCTATCTATCTATGCCACTAAAAGGTAACATTTAAATGTCTTCTGTAGCTGATTAAGGAGAATTTAGACAAAGATTAGAGCTAGCAATGATTTTAAAATATCTAAAAGCTTTTAACTAAATGTATTTATCTGTATCATACTTATTTTGGATTTTAGCCGTACTGTTCACTCATGACTTAATCTGGTAATTCAGTGCTTCCTGCTTGCTTGATTAATATGGTTAGCCACTGGCTAACCACATTGAAACAAAAGAGTTAGCTAAAGGAGAATATAAAATCATAATTATTTATTTTCCCAAAGAGTTTTGAATGTATGACAAACTGTAATTTAGAGACACTTCTAGAGGAAATATGTTAGCGGTAGTCCACCATATTTAGCCATATATCTAGCAAGCTAGTTAAAAACATTTTTGGATCCATCTGTGGTGACCAGGCAGATCTGAAGGTCGAACATTTACCATGAAGTTAAATGTTTCATAAGCTATATATGAATGTATTTTTTTGCTGGTCTGACTGGGTTGTTTTTCTTTATTTCCACTTCTCTCATCTCTCCTCCTGGCTTGATACCTGAGAACAAAATACCTTTCACATATTTCACTTAAATGTTGGAGAGGCTGGAGTTTTGCCTGAATTATTACAAAAACTCAGAGACTCCTCTGACTGAGCAACAAGGGCAAAAAAAAGAATAAAAGAAAGCCGAGGAAGAAAATGGAGGGACAGACAAGTGATGGACAATATCCTGTCTTGTCCTTGGATGTACAGAGAAGGAAAAATAAGAACAGAAAACTTTTATACGTTTTTTAATGCCAAGATCTTTGTTGTTTGTATATGTTGATGTGTTGTGTTCAAGGGTCAGAACTCTTGACGTTATAATGTTCATACTGGATGCTGTGTAATGTCATGTTGAGATTAGCAGTCATTTAAAACTCTGTGTGTTTGTGTGTGAGTGAATGTATTTGTATGTTAAGATTTATCTGGATGATATGGATTGAGAAACCAGCCTACAGGAGCCACAGCAGTCAAACTGCTTTGGTTTTTTAGATTGTTATTCACATTGTTAGAAAATCCTGTAAAGCAGGCCACAATATCAGCAGCTATACGATCAAATATAAGCTACAACATGTTCTTTTATTTAGCATCCATTTAGAGAAGATTCAAAACAAAAAAGAATTAAGTGAGGTTTGACTGAGGTTTTATTTTAAATTCTATTTCTAACTAAATCTCTCACTGCAATAACCTAATGTTGCAATAATTGATACAGTGAATTTAACCATAAATATTAACAAATATCAGCCCTGGTGCAAATCCAGTAAGGTTTTTTAAAAGTAAAAGGTGTGTCACATTTTAATTTTTTCAATTCTTAATAATAATTAAACTTCCTAATATGTCATAAGTGTATGTTCTCTTAAATACTTTAACAGCTTGAGCTTTAAAGAGGTTTTAAAAGATAAATCCAAGACAGTCAAGATATAAAATATGGTTTATAATCACATTAAAGTAAATTTTTACTTGATAACTTTTGATACCTCAAATGTAAAATTTAAAGATTAAAAGAAATCCTAATTTATCAAAAGATGGAAATAAAATATTAGAGATTATTTCGAACCACTTAAGAGTTTATCTACCAAAAAATGAAGCTAGTTAGAAAGATGGTAGTATTTAAAACAAATACACACAAAACTAAATATAAAGGAAAATGACGCAGATATTCATAGAAAAATATGTTTTGAAATATGATGAAAATCGTTCACAATAACAATGCTGTTATACAAACCCCAATTTCAATGAAACTGGGACGTTCTGTAAAACATTAACTAGACAGAATACAATGATTCAACCCTTGATTCAATTGAATGTCCTACAAAGACAAGATATTTAATGTTCAAACTGATAATTCTTATTTTGTTTTTAATTGTAAATGCTCATTAATTTTGAAATTAATGCCTACAACACACTCCAAAAAAGCTGGGACAGGTGCATGTTTCCCACAGTGTTACATCAGCTCTCCTTAGGAATTTCCATTAGGAATTGAGGACACTAAATGTCAAAGCTTCGTAAGTGTTTTCCAAATTGTGTTTGATGTAAGACGTTTTTCGCATTTCATAGTGTGCCACACGTTTTCAGTGGGAGACAGGTCTGAACAGGTGTTTCTTGAGCATTGCCCAGTCTTTTGTCGCTCCTGTCCCAGCTTTGTTGGAATGTGTTGCAGGCATTAAATTCAGAATGAGTGAGTATTTGCAAAAAACAAAGTTTATCAGTTTGAACATTAAATGTCTTACTTTTGTGGTGTATTCAGTTGAATACAGGTCGAAAATGATTGGCCAACCATTGTATTCTGTTTTTATTTTTGTTTTACTCAACATCCGAACTTCATTGGAACTGTGGTTGTACATGTATGTATCAAATCAAAAGTAGAGAATTTGTCTTTGTTTATCACTATTGTACCTTCAACGTAGGCAGGTTAACATTTTAGATCTGCATTTGTCAACGTAGCTGTCAATCACTGGGTTACACCCCATTTTTAAGCAGCAAATAAGTGCATGAATTAAGTCTACTGGACACTTAGACAAGGAATAAAAACACAGAATCAGTGGATTTGAGGTCATATCCCAAAATAAAATTCAGTAGTCTCAGGCCCTGTCCACATGGGGACGAAAACGTTTGCAAATAGAAAACGTTCTCTGTAAAGACTGCATTGTTTCACGAAACGTGGCCCTCCACATGAAAACACTGAAAATGCTGTAGTACATATGCCAAGCCTGTAAGTGGCGCTGTAATACTGCTGCAGACATACACCAAAATCAGAGAAGAAGACACAGAGCATGCGCATACATCATGAGGAATGTCAACAAACTCTGGCATTTGCTATTCTCTGTGTCCTCTTGTTGGTGGTTGCAGAGGAGCAAAAGATTTTGCTGTAAAAGCCAAAACAAGCTCAGAAGCCTCTGCAACACAAATGTGACATTGTATTTCGCCATTGTTTCTGTTGTTGTCAGTGTTTGTGCATGCGGATTAGGCAAGAGGCGGGGCTATGATTTTACTGTTTCTGAAGCTCTCTGTATTCATTGTCCGCACGGAAACGCAAGGCCAGCATTTTCAGATTTATCCAATCCGGGACACGGTTTCGGACACCTGAAACGCCATTTCCGTGTGGATGAAACACCGATATGATTAAAAACTTGTGTGGATATGAATTCGTCTCCGTGTGGACAGCCCCTCAGAGTTACAGACAAGAATAGTGACAACATGAACCACGTTAAACTATCTGAACAAAGAAGTAGCTGTTGATAGGTAAAGCACATAACGCAACCCACTGAGTAAATCAACTCTTTCCGTATGGAAGAGAAGGGAAAATATATTTTCCACTGAGAAATGTTTTAAGAGTTGCTTTGTTCTTTATTTAATGAAAAATTGTTGTCAAGTTTTTATAAAATTGCCTCTGTGGCAGGCAGCACCCATGCTAATCTCTTCACAAGCAGCCATTGTTTACAGGCTTGCAGTCACCTCTTGCTGTCTTCATGCTTGTAGCTCCCACCACTTTATCCTCAAAGGATGCTGATTGGTCAGTTGCTCTTTAAACAGATCTGCCTGATCACAAACATTGAACTTGGTAGATCTAACTGCACTGCAAGGTTAATGTTGCCCATCTCAGGCTGCCAACACACTAAAGGATTTTCAAATCTGAAATGATTTTAAAAAATGCTCTGTAATCAGTGACAGAGCGACAGTTACACTGAAAAAACTCAGATCTATGTGAAAGTATAATGATAAATCTGTATGTTTGTAACGATAAATCTTACTGCCCTAGCTCCAAGGCAAGTTGATGATCACTGCACTGCAGCACAGTGAAGGGATGGTCAACTGTCAGGCCTGAGACCACATTCTAAAAAAACATACGAATGAACACTGAGAAAATATGACGAAAAAAAGTGCCATTGTAACAGTAAAAGACGGCTGTATTTCTGACAGAATATTGATAAAATTGGTTGCTGTAGTTGCTGTCTACGATGAAAAAACTCAGATCTAGGTGAAAGTATTTGGCTTATTTCAAGACAAAAAAGTCTCACTAGACTTATTCTAATCCACAATTTCCTTACATTTCTGGATAAAGATCTTATTTGAAGATATTAAAACTAAAAATAAGGCCTGAGTCGCTTCTAATAATAAGTAAAATAATCTGCCAATGAGACAAGACAAAGTTAACTTGAGCAGATATGTAAACCTTGATTTAAGACCCTCAGTGAGTCAAACTTCATTGGCAGATATTTTCTCTTCATTACAAGCAATTCAGTGCCTAATTATTGCATTTTATTCCTTAAAGTAAGATATTTATCTCGACTGGTTTAGTGAATGTGGATTAGAATAAGTGTTTTGGATATTTTTGACTTGAAAATAGACAAACACCCTGGCCTAGATCTGAGTTTTTTCAGTGTACATTTCCATTTAGCAGATGCTTTTGTCCAAAGTAACGGAGATCTGAGAGTAAGTCCAACACAAACAAAATCTGATCTAGATCAATTCAGCTGATTTTTTAACATTTAATCCTCAGAATGTGTGCACAAGCCAATTTAGCTTGAATTTTTTTTTTTTTTACAGAAATTCTCTTGTTTAAACATGACCTCAGAAAAAAAACCTCAACTGACTGCATCAGAAGGTGAAACAGCAGGGCTGTTATTCTATGAAAGTTTGCTTGGGCACATTAGATACGTTTTTTGGACATTATTGTATTATAGTGGTGTGGGAATTGTGCGTTTAATGGGAAATAATAAGATGCATCTTATGTTGCCTGCTATGGAATCTTAAAGCATTGTTGTGTGTTTAAAACAACAGTTGCTAACTAACTGCGAACAAGAACTACAAAAATGGCCAGGGACCCAACGGCAAGCATTTCTGATTATTTTTTAGTAATCAGTTATTAATATACTATTGGCACAGCCATGACGACCAACTCGATCAGGTCACTTGAATATGAGGAAACTCTGAAACAGGAGGTCACAAGAAGACATTATTCATTGGAAAAGTTGTAACTGCTTCTTAGTTGAACCACCATTTTGTAGTTCGATAGTAGCTTACTGTTAGCTTTTCACACATTATGTTTAAGCTTAAAAATCATAAAAAAGTAGGTTTGTTTTTCAAGATTACCACAAAGATCATAACATGTAACTTTCATAATTTTGTTGTTATCCAGAGAGCTTATTATCAGCGATGATTGTAAACACATTGAATAATCCAAAGGTTTTTAATAGGCTTGCAGTCAGGGGAACCAGCGCAATGCTAACTTCTGCATTGGCCCACAAAAATACATCATCCCTGCACCACTCTAAAAAAATTCAGGCTGTTTTGATGTTTTTATTGCAAAAACCATATCGAAATAACAATGAAGTTGTGCTCTAATGGATGGATGTAGTTTTGTGGCTGAGTTTGTGTGCTGCCATGCTTGTGAGCTGTAAAAGCACACATTTGTCTGCTCGATCTTATTTCCTTAAGTGAGTACTTAGTCATAGGCAGCCTGGCCCACTGTAGAGATCAGTGAGGGTTCAGTCCTGTATTGGAAGTAGTAAAATAAAGGAATCGACACCACATTCCTGAGGATTATTTAGACAATAATCTTTTGTGATACGCTTTCAAACTTTAAGAAGGGCAAAATGGATCCAATATTAGTCTTATGATTGTCTAGTGTGTTGCCAGCTGAGTCTATGGGTGTCTCAAAATCTCCATATGTAACTCTGCAGTGCTCCAAATATTGAGGTGCTGTTTCTCCACCAGAAAGGCATGATCAAAACGCACAAATGAAGTATTATAGGGCTCACAGTGTTCAACAAAAAGAACTTGATTGTGTATGTGTGTGTGTTTAAAGTCAACAGTGTGTGCATGTATCAACCTGAGCAGTTTGCACATATATCTAAACTAGCTGTTTTTATACATTTCTTATTACTCACACAACTGTGTGTACTGTGTAATGTCTGTCTGTGCTTGTCGTCCTTTTGTACGTGAATCTCAGACAACGTCAGACTGTCTTTCTTGTATCATGGTGCTATCTATTGATGAATCACATTTGATAAAGTTTTATGGGATGATTTTGACAAACAATCTGTGACTCTGGTGAAGAAGTTTAATTTTGGATGCAGCCTTTTTGTGTAAAAAGACAAACTGTAGATTTGTGTTAATGGCTTACTGTGCGACTTTTAGAGCAGACTAAAAAAGTCTTCCCTTCTGCCTCCATATTTCTCTCACCCCTTTCTTTCTGTTTCACCAGCAAGTGTCTGTGAGATTTAGGGTCACTAACAAACATCTAACATCAAGATTCTGTGATCAATTTAAGAGATGATTAACATCTAAAAGCTGATTTAAAGGAAACATTTTCTTATTTCTGTAGTTGTACTCTCAAAGGATTAGTTCAGTATTTTTGAAGGTGGGTTGTATGAGGTATGAGGTGACCAGTAAGGTACAGTGCTGTTGATGGGTACAGTTACTTTGTGTATTGAGTATTACGTAAAAACAAGCCACAGAACTGTGCTGGGTTGAGTCCTTTTTTCCCTCCTGGAAGTCTCTGTGTTTGGCACTATTTTACAATGCAGCAAATGGCTACTTGTTCTTCCACCTGTGTGCACTGATTCCACCGCTAAATCTTATTCTGAAGAATTACTTCTGAAAACTCAAGCATCCACAGTAAAAGAAACGTTATTGTCACAAAAGAAAATCACTTGTATTTGAGTATTATTTTCCTCTGCCGTTGTTGTGCCTTTCAGAGTCTGGTGCAATCATCGTGCACAGGTGGAAGATTAGATTTTCTGCTTCATAAAATAGTGCCAAATGTTGAGACTTCCTTAAGAAATAAAGTAGACATGCACAATATTGGATTTTTGCCGATATGCCACTATTTTTTAATTCATTATTGCAGATACTGACATTTCTGGTCAAGAGCACAAGCTCTGTACTTAACAAAAATTGACTTGTTTCTTTCAGTGTTACAGTATATTTTTGCAAGGAACAGATGTTAAACAAGAAAAACAGCATTTAACTCTTGCAAAAATGAAACCCTTGATTTATAAATGTACCCATGCAGTGATGAGAAGGTGCATCAGTATTGTACATTTGTGAAATTTGCTGATATTCCAGCCAATATATCGACCGTAAATATCTGCAAAAGTTCCAATATCGTCCAATACTGATACTTAACTTTTTAGGCTGATATCGGCTGATTCTGATAGCAAAAGATAATATTGTGCATCCCTTAAATAAAGCATTATGAAATGTTTCGCCAAATTGTACATTCACCCCAACATAGTTTCGCGGCTTGTTTTTACATAAAACTCATACATTAAGCTAAATAACTGCACCTGTTAGCAGCAGTGTAACTTACCTTAAAGGGGCAGTGCTGCTAGGAGCCCTTTGAGCCACTTCACTGACTTACTCAAGAACCTCATCCAACCTAACTACAGAAACACCGAACTATCCCTTTAAGGAAACACTGCGTTAAAGTGCCCTTAACCACAGCATCCTTAAGTGGGTGGGGCCATCTCTCCTTCCTGACATGATGGAGAGAGAGAGGGGACTGCGTGAACAAAAGAATGAAAGACATCTGAGACGTGCAAGGAAGCGCTTTCCTGTCAGTGTGAACACAGGGCTGAAAACAACAAACCTAAATTAAGTTTTATTTAAGTTTTTTAATTATTACTCAGTTAATTTTTGAACAACTTTTTCTGTTTATACTTCTAAAGTCACACATTAAGCCTTAAAGAGCCCATATTTTGCCTCAATTCAGGCTGGGTTTTTTGTCTGATGTTCACAATCACAAAAAAAACCTCTAGTTTTAATACACTCCTGATGTACCTGTATTCTCAATCAGTTAGAGACACTCTGTTAGAGCTCCTGGTGACTCTCCCACGTTGGCCCAGTCTGCTCTGATTGGTTGATCTGTCTACTCTATGGTAATTGGTTAACTAAGTACTGTTCTGTGCTATGTTGTCAGCAACTCTGCATTCATTGTATCATCTCTACTCTGGCTTGCCACTGTGAGCCAATGGGCTAAAAATGTAGACAAAACAATGGTACGTATACGTACACGTATAGGAGACTTGTTAAACACTGAAGGACACATAAAACTCCATAAAAGCTAAATATGGGCTCTTTAAAAGTTTAACCTGCTCTGTAAGGAATTGTGTTCTCCCCAGTTCTGTGCTGTGATCTTCTTTGTCACTTGTGAATCGTTTGTGTGTCAGGCGTAAGAGATGATCTTATGGTTTTTATAACATTTCTGTTAACTCTGAATCATTTACTGAAGGGTCAGTCTTTTCTTTAACAGAGTTTATAAGACAAAATTATTGTTTTAATTAGCCTGAAGAACATGACCACTTGTGTTTGCTTTTCAGGTTTTAAACATTTCATCCCAAGAAAGCGGTGATTCTAACTGAATAAGTGTTCAAGATGTTTAGGAATTTAAAAATTGATGTACTGTATATTAAATGAAACTTGTTTTTAATATTATCTTTTTATCTGCTATCAGCAGGTGATAAATCGACTGCACAAATTTGCGCCAAAACAATATTTAACTCAAGATTTAATTCATTAAAGCAGTTTAATTCTGCCTAGTGTTTGGCAAACTACAAACTAGGGATGAAAGAGATCTGCTGGTTGAATCACCCCTTGTTGTGCAAGTCCGGTGCAAAAGTTTAAGGCAGATGAAAAAGATGCTATAAAGTAAGAATGCTTTTACAAATACCAGTGTTAAAAGTTTATCTTTACCATCCTTTGTCCTCAAACCAGCTTCATTCTTGAAGGTACACTTGCACACAGTTTTTGAAAGATGTTAGGTAGGTTGCTCCAAACATCTTGGAGAAGCAACCACAGATCTTGTGTGAATGTCAAACCTTCTGTCTCTTCATGCAATCCCAGATACTCCATGGTGTTGAGATCAGGGCCCTGTTTGGGTTGTACCATCATCCCCAGGACTCCTTGTTCTTCTTAACCCCGGAGATAGTTCTCAGTGACATTAGCTGAATGTTTTGGGTTGTTGTTTGTAGGACTGCAGCCCTAAACTTGCAAGGAACCTCCTATTCCTCACCCAGATTTAGCCCTCCTACATCAGACTTTAATCCTACAAAATCCTTGAACAAGTGAAAGTGCACCTGAAAGAACTGATGCTGGTTTGAAGGCAAAGGGTGGTTTGTACAAACCTCAATTCCAATCAAGATGGGACGTACTGTAAAAGAAAATAATTTCGGCTGACTTTTAATTGAATACATTACAAAGACAAGATATTTAATGTTCAAACTGATAAACTTTACACTTTTTTGCAACATTCACTTCATAAAAGCTGGTATAGTGGCATGTTTACCACGTTACATCACATTTTCTTTAAACAACACATTGTAAGCATTTGGGAATTGAGGACGTAAATTGTTGAAGTTTTGCAGGTGAAGTTCTTTCATATTTTGTGCTTCATAATGCTCCACACATTGTCAAAGGGAGACAGGTCCGTACTGTTGGCAGGCCAGTCTATGTGTTGCAGGCATTAAATTGAAAATGCGTGGATATTTCAACAAAACAAACTATCAGTTTGAACTTTATATATCTTGTCTTTGTAGTGTAGTTAATTTAAAGTATATCGAAAAGGATTCAAAATTATTGTATTCTGTTTTAATTTTTATATTTTACAGCCCAACCTCACTGGATTTGAGGTTTGTACATAAAACACCCCAGTGTTGAAAAGGTTATTGGAATTGAAGTTGTTTAATTTATTATAAAATGTAATATCATGAAAATGAAAAGGGCAGAAATATCAAACCCCTCCAACTCGACAAAGAGGAAAGTAATCATGTACACACTGATACAAAGAAGAAAGAAAATAAAAATAAAGCATCTACAATTCAAGAAATTGCTTTGAAAATATGAATTATGAATCTCTGACTGTTAATGTCCCTCTGGTTCCCATGTTTGTGCTGTGAACAGAATGTTTACTGTGCTCTAATGAAAACACAGATTTTTTTTTAAATATATAAAGACAAAAACATGCTGTACGTGTATGGAAAAAAAGTTGTTGTTATGGACTTCTGTTTAATTTCATGAAACTTTTTTAATACATTGTGCAATTTTTGGCAGCATGATTGTATAGAAATGATGACATTTAGATGACTCACTTTACATTTTTATGCAATAAAAAGTAATAAGAAAAATTGTCCATTTTTCATTTTTGCAGTTTCCTTCATGTTATAAAAACACTTGTACCCATTCAACTTCTCATCAACATAAATAGCTTCTATATCAGTAACAAGGCAGCAACTCAGTGCATCTGGATCAGAATGAGGAAGAAAGGTTATTTAAACTACTTTTAACGTGGCATGACTGTTGGTCAAAGTATTTCAAAAACTGCTGATCCACTGGAGTCTTCATGGACAATCATCTCTACGGTTTACAGAGAATGGTCCAAAAAAAGAGAAAATAGAGTGGTTGGAGATGATAGCAAGGCAGCAGTAGCTCAAATAACCACTAACCGAGGTATACAGAAGACCATTTCTGATAGTGCAGCATGCAGAGTCTTGAAATGGAAGGACTACAGAAGCAGGAGACTGTACCAGGTGCCACCCCTCTCTTAAGGATTTGAGGATCGATATTTAGTATCGAAAACATCAATCTATATTTTCACAAAAACCCTTTTGGTATTGATCACTGCCCTAAAATGTCAATAACAAATGAGTACTCTGACAGAATTTTTACTTAAGAAGTTCCACGGACTGTTCTCAGTCTTTCCGTCGTTGGGTGTACCAAGGGTGCGCCACTTTCCATGTCATGTGACCAGGGGCGTATTTAGTCTTTTGAGGGCACAACGCAAACCCAGTCATTGGGGCCCTCCATTCTGAGAATCAACACTTCAGACAGTGATAATCTTGTACCCGGTAACATAATGAAACTAAATGCATTTCCTCAAATTCTGTACTTTCATTTTGACAAAAGGTGAGTTTGTTAGGCCACTTGTCCTGCTTTTGAAATATGTTACAGTTATCTGACAGGTCAAGTTACATAACCATGTTTATATGTCCCCCCTGTCCAGTGAATAATATTTATCAGCAAAGAAGATGCTGAATATTAATGTTTATCATTGACTAAAAAGTGTTAATTTGAGAAAATTCGCCTATTTCCTAAGCAACATGAAGTCCTTAAAATCCTTCTAGCTGATTATTATCTAACAAGTGAATCATCACAATGCTTTTACTGTGATTAATTAATTAATTCACAGCTATGCTGATGACACTCAGCTTTAAATGGCCGTGTCTCTTGATGACACAGGGCCCATTGGTGCCCTTTTTAACTGTATTTTAGACTTCAGGTCTTACATGGCAGAAAAATCTTTGCAGCTCAACCAGGACAAAACTCAGGTTTTAATTATTGGTACTGGACCTCAGAGAGAGAAACTGAGCGCAAAATTCCAAGAACTGTCTTTTAATCCCTGTCATCAGGCGAAGAACCAGGGTTCCCACTCTTTTCTAGAAATTATTTTCCAGGGCGTGTCTGTCACTCAACAGAGGAGACAGAGAGAGGAGATAAAAACCTCTCATTCGATATACAATACAGCAACTCTCTTGAACTCAAAGTTGCTAGTTTTGGGCGCTTCTTTGGGGAAAAATAAGTCCTTTCTGAGGCCTGAAAAGTTGCTAACAAGGAAGTCATATGGAAACACTGGGTAGTGGACTGCTCTGGGGGGGCATGAAAATATGTTGTATGAAAAATGTACAAGTACAACTAAAGTTTGATTGATTGGTTATTAAGAACATTAATCAACATTTAATATTGTTATTAATATAGTTTACCATTTCGACCGCTTTACTACTCACATCTTTGTGATGAAAAACGTCACTCGTCCCTCTCCGCTTCACCTCCAGTCCTGAAACCTCCTCGGCTGACTCTGACCGGAGCGCCTGGTTCTTGATGTTGAGTAAAAACGGTCGGTGTCACTGTGAAAAAGGTTGTCGCCTTCGTTAGTTTTGATAGAAAAAAAAAAACTGTCAAATTTCTTCTCGCCTTCTCCTCTTCTCCGCTCCACTGGGGTAACTCCGCTTCATTTTCTCCAAAACCGCGCCAACAACTTTGTTTTGCTACCGTCTTCCTGAATCAAGTCTGCACATGCGCAGTAGCATGGAATAGTCCATTGCCTGAGAAGGGAGGGGGGAGCAGTCGAAACGATCATGATAGATTTAGTATTTTGATGTATTTTAAAGCGCGTGAATTAAGAATTAAACAATAATAATTCTTTTGAACTGAATAAAACTTTATTAAGCAGTTTCTATAAGACGTTTGGGGGCCCCTGGAAATCTTGGGGGCCTAGACAGTTGCCTGTGTTTGGTTAAAGGTAAGTCCGCCCTTTTGACTGTGGGGACCAATCAGATTTATCAAAAAGCACCCAGCTATTTCAAGCCTCACACTTTTTTGTGACAAGCTAAAGTAAGAATGACAGAAAGAAAGCACAATTGTATGAATTGCTACTCTCCCAATTTTTTTAAAGTCGCCTTTTATAACTGTGTATTAAAGATTTAAGATTCAGTGAAACATAGACCTATGCAGCTATAGTTGTTTCATTTTGTATTTGTATTTATGGAATATCTGCTAATTTAGTTTTTCTGGACTAAGAAAAAAAAACTAAACTTACTTTAAGATCTGATGGTCAAGAGTACACCTTTTTTTAATGTGTTTTTGGTCAGTGAAACACTCAAGTTCATGAACATCATTGTATAAGATGATTGCATCAGTGTTGAAAAATTACAGCAAAAGTACCTGTATCATATTGATTTGGAAAAGTCTCCAAAATCACGACCCCTCTCAGCAAAGGACAGGAAATTGAGGTTACAGTCAGCAATAACAGCAATTACTGTTATTTCATATAATATTAATCGTGAAGTGAGGCTTGTTTCGGTCTTGATGTAATAAGAGTAAACTAGTTTCCAAGATAACTATTTTATATTGATGTAGTTTTTAATTTGTCTAACACTCAATGTAGTTCAGGAAATTTCAAAATACCAAAAACAAACATGTCAGACTTGGAATACATATTGGGCTTAATTTAAATAAAGGAAAGAATAAACAATATTGTTTACATGAGACTTTATTGGTAAGTGCTACATGTCTTGGGTTGATGAATGAAGACCAAGTCAGAGGATCGACTGTAGAAAGGATGGTTGGTACAGGAGTGGGGTGGGTGGGGTCCAGGTGGATGTATGTTACAAGGTTTTGGTGAGCAGGTTTACTCGTACAGCCAGGCCTGGGCACAGGAGGTGTAGTTGACGAACTCCTCGGCCTTGAACCACAGGTCGATCTCAGTCTTGGCATTCTCCAGGGTGTCGCTGCCGTGGATGATGTTCCTGGAATTAAAAAAAAAATAAAAATTATAGGAAGATTATTTGAGGCAATGTTTCCCAACCTTTGCTCCTCAGAGACATTCCTAGTTGTACCAAATTGCAGATCCCTGGTATTTGTCATTGAAGTTTAAACATGAGAAAAAAAACATTTCAGAAAAGCACTCAGAGAGTGCAGACCTCCGCCAAGCAGCTCAGTTATGGCGGTGGCTTTTCCACAACCCCTGTAAAAGCTACAATTCTGGATCCCCAGATCCAGAATAGAGCCAGGATCTGGACTAAACTCAGCACATGCATGGAGGTTGTTATCCTGTATGAACACAACAAGTTTTGGGAATATCACTTAGTATTTTGATTTTATATGAATTATGGCATGTTGTCAATGGGATTTCCTTTATAAACGTCAGAGTTTTTTTTTTATGTCAGTCTGGATCAGAGCCAGACAAAATTTACCTTGATGACAGAGACATGGACCTCAAATTATCCTGTATATTTGGAAGTTAATACGTTAAGTAATGGCTGAAATATGATTTTTTTAAAATTTCGCCCAATGTTAGCTTATGGGATTCTATGAAATTTTGGGATTTTTTTTTTTATCCAAACAAATATCCAGATCAGCACCAAAATCCAATGGATTTCTCCTTGGACCAAACCTGACCTCTGGTAAAAAAAAATTCATGTAAATCCATCCTGTAGTTTTTACGTAAAATTGCTAACTAACAAACATACACTGGCAAAAACATAACCCCCTTGGCGGAGGTAATAATTTAGCAACATGAAATATTACAAGATTACCAAATTGTTCAAATAATAAAATGCTCATCTGTTCTGCTCACCTGCCAATGTTGATGCACAGGTCTCCACGGATGCTGCCAGGCTTGGAGTCAGCGGGGTTGGTCTCACCCAGCATCATCCTGACCAGCTTCACAATGCTCTGACCCTCCCACACCTGCGGACAAATAAACACATATCAGGTGAGTGAGATAGTATCAGGGGCGTAACAAGGTGAGAGGGGAGCATGAAGACCCAGCTTGAGAGCACAGTGCTGTGTGTTTGCATTTGTACATTTGTAAAGCACACTATGCCACGCTCTCTTGTGCTCCCCCAAAACTGTGTCACACTATGAGCTGACAGAAATATTACATTTTCAGTAAATTAGTGTGAATAACTGAGGCTTACTGGTGGTTTATTGAGATGCTTTTGCTTAAATGCACTGGAAAAAAGGGCTAAAGAGCATTTAATGAATGAGTCCAGAAAGTGAATTAGCATTTAGTACTGCCTAGTTTCCAAGGCTTGTAGTAAAACAAATTACGAAATAGCAGATAAATATCTAAAATAAGGTCACAGTCAAAATAACTGTACCTGTCAACAGCAGCAAACCTTACCGGTCATCTCACCTTGTTCTTCTGAAAGGCAGGGGTGGACAGTAACTAAGTAGATTTACTTGAGTACTGCACTTAAGTACATTTTTTGAGTATCTGTACTTTACTTGAGTATTGTTTTTTTTTTTTTTTTGGAAACTTATGACTTTTACTCCACTACATTTGAAAGACAAATATTGTACTTTTAACTGCACTACATTTCTCTGAAGGGTCTTGTTACTCGTTACTTTTGATTATAGCTTTGAAGTCGGTGGATTAATTTCTTTTCTATAACATTTAGCCTTGGCTACGGCAGATGATGGCTACGGCAAATACAGTAGACTAAACAAAAAAATGAAAATGGCAATGGTTGTCTTTTTGTCGATTTAATTTTGAAGAGGCATTTCTGTAAGCTTCGTAGCATATTTTACAAGCTTTTTATTCTACAGGTTCTATAAGCAGTTCAGTAACATACATTCAGTCGGTTTTTTCAGTCATTAGATTCTATAAATTCATTGTGGCAACAATACAATAACGCATTGAGATGAAAACGAAATTGTACTTTTAATACTGAAGTATTTTCAAAAGCAGGTACTCCAACTTAACCTTAGCCTCGAAAAAGTAAAAATTAGGTTTGTTTGTGAAGGTTATGTTGAAAAATAAAAAAAGAAATAACTTTTGTTCAGTACCTTATTATCAGCAATGGCCCAAGAACATAGTGAAAGGTACTGTTTCACTATTCCAGTGATAGATAATTAAAATAACTGAAACAATTTTATTAATTAGTTGACGTCTGTCTTAATTTTTAAATCAAAATGAGAAAATGATGAAAAAGAAACATCAGATGTACGGACTGTCATCAGGCTAATGCTTCTATTACTTTGTAATGAAATGTAGTACAGATATAGTAAGGATAACCTAACTCAATGAAAATACTGTCTCAGCTATAGTTGCTGCGATTTGGTATTTTTCTCTACATACATTTCAGTTTTTTCGCTGATGACATACTTCCTTACATCTCAAAAAGAAATTTGAGTTATTAGGTAAAAAATGGCAAAGTGCTTTGGGTTTTTCACTCTTGTAGTTAGTCTGCTTTGTCCTGTCTGAAATGTGGAAAAAAAGTGAGACTTTTATAATTAAGGAATAGTTCACAGTGCAGTATTATTAAACTTAATTCAAATCTAAATGTCTCTTCACACATGCAGACAAAGGCTGTTGAATCTGGACTGTAAAGCTGTGAGTTATCTGGAATCTCGAACACACTGAGGCTGATTTATCACATGAGTGTCCCACTCAAGTTTATGACCGCCCGTCAGAATGTGAAGGTGCTTGACTCCATGAAGGGAGACAAAGACCTTGACAACAAAGAGCATGTGAGGAGGCAGCAAGGACAGCTGTGTGAGTGTGCGCAGACAGAATAAGTGACAGAGGGAGAGAAGGTGTTGATTAAGTGGAAAGAGATATAAAGAGAAAGATATCTGACAGAGTGCCAGAGATGTGCAGGAAGACTATGTATGGTGTGCCTGTGTTTGTGTGTTTACATGTGTGGTAATGTGTGTTACCATGGCGAGGACGGGTCCAGAGGACATGTATTTGCAGAGACCAGCGTAGAAGGGCGTGTCCTTCAGGTCCAGGTAGTGCTTCTTCATGTGGTCCTCAGAGGCCTTTGAACAAACAAGACAAATGACATTTAATGCAATTCCTACAGAAAAAGTAAAACAAGTCAAGATTGAATGATTATTATGTGTTCTTTATTTACTTGTTTAGTTACAATCATCTTGTGGCTACCTTTGCTTTTTAATTTTATATTTTTTGTACTCAAATGACAGCTGCAATCAAGACAACGTGAAACAATTTTTAGTGGAGCAGATTGTGAAGATGTGAAGCAGCAGCCTTGACCTATTGCAATCACATTGCTGCACTTACACACCTCTAGTGTTTTTACATTTTTATTTAGTAAACCGGACTCTAGTTTTTCTCTTCTACTGTATATAAGCCTTAATTATTGTCTTTTTGCCAGAATTCTTGAAGTATTTGTTTCTTTTCATTTTTATGGGGTTCTTTTCTATCTATCCATGTTGTCTAGATCATCACTAAAGTCCAGTTTATGTGTTTCAGAATCAGGTTGAACCTCACTTTGAGTTCATCCTTTGCTGCACGTAGGTGATTAATTTTCGCAGACAGTAAGGATTAACACTGCCAAACACAACAGCTGGGAATATCTGTAATAAGTGTGTGATAGTGATACAGGCGTGAGTCCTTCAGATGAGCTAAAACATTCAACAGTTCAACAGTTCAGTCATCTCCTCACACAAATCTAATACCTACTCAGAGAGTGAGCCTGCGCTCGTATCTCTGTGAGGACCTGTTTTCTTTCAGGAACAGTCACTTACTCTTTCCAATCACAACTCTTGAAAAAACATACTAAGAATTCATTGACGGCATTTTAAACAAGTTACAAGTGCAGTTGAATACATCTGAGTCTTTAAGTCATTTTGATTTTTCAAGTCTAGATTTTCTATCAGTTTGTTTTAGTAATTTGTCTTTTCTGAGTTTCTAAAATCACATCCTCTTTGTATAATTGTTTAAAATGCCTGTTTCCATGTTTGTAATAAGGAAGCTCCATCTTCAACGCCTTAAGCTGGAGTGTTTAAGTCCAGTCTGCAAAGGCACCAACCAATCAGCATCCCTCAAGGAAAAAAAGGTGAAAGCTTCAATTGTGATGACAGCGAGAAGCAATCACAAACTAAACTAATAATCTTGCAGTGCAGCTGGATCCACCTGATCCAAGCTCCAATCTAAATGATTGTGAGCGGCCCAAAGCGCTGTAACGTATTTCTTTATCAAATGAAAATCAACACTATAAAACTCTCTATAGTAAGGATATTTCACTCCCCTTCCTTTATGTTTTGCTGAGGATTTGTTTTATGAAGTGGATCACGTTCTGTCCTTCACACAACAGCAGAGGTGCCCGCCTACTACATTATCTGATTGACCTGTAATAAATGTGATTGACTAACAATCGTCCAGTCACCCTCAGGATATGTTTCTGAAAGGTTCTACCCATTCCCGAACACTTTTCACGGGCTCTTTCCAAGATGGAATGGTGAAATATAGTAAATGAGTTTTTTCTAAATTTCAATTACTGCCCTCCACAATTATGAAAACTGAGTAATCAAAATTAAAATGCTACTTTGCCACATGGCATGTTGAACTTCTTTTTTTCTTTTACCATTATTATTTTTGTTATTAGCATTAATTTGAGGTATTGATATTTTTACGTGTATTTCTATGTACTGCCTGTTCTTTAATGTTCAAAATGATAGCATTCAAAGCACATACCTTCATTGAAATTATTTGGCGCGCATTTTAAAATCAGTTAGTGATGGTGTTTCATGATCATGATCTCAGCATCTATATAATCGAGCCATAATCGAAACAATTGCTTCTCATGAAGAGATTAGCGTGAAATGCTGCTGCTGAAGTGACAGTTTTTTCAGAACTAGACCGCATTGTTTTCTATAAAAAATAGAACCAAGAAAAGCACAAGAACATGTTTTTTGCCCATCTTAGGAAAAGTTTCAGGAAGTGATTAATTTACAAACTGGCTTATGTTATGTATGTATGTCACTCTTTGGAAGCAGCTACCATCTACTTCATCATCTGCTTGGCCCCTAGCAAATGTAACTGACAGGATGATCATCCAGTCACCTTCTGGATATGTTTTAGAAAAGCTCAGCCCTCCCCAACTACTTTGTATACGTTGTTGCCCAGAAGGACTAGTGAAATACGTCCCAGAGATATACTGAACTGTCTATCTAGCATTTCAGGTTAGTCCTAACAGTTACCTGAACGAATTTTGCAGCCACCAGCTTGAAGCCTCTGGCCTCAAAACGCTTGATGATCTCACCACACAGTCCTCTCTGGACGCCATCGGGCTTCACAGCAATGAAGGTACGCTCCATTTTGGCTGATAGAAGGCTTCAAGAACACAAACAAAACAGAAGAGAAGGCATTTTATTAGAACAATGTCAAGTGTGTGTACCAGGGTTACATTTGAGCAAGAGGGACTACAGTTTTAAGCAGTTATAAAAGACTGTCTTATCAAAAAATAACAGTGATCCTGACATATTATCGGCGCCCTGTCTCAGTCGATTACTCTTTACTGTTTTACATAAGTGAAGTAAGGGTTTGATTTAGATTATTTTTTTGCATAATTAAAAAAGATACTACAGAGGTATAAAAGTTTAATCATGATACTATAAGTGTAGTAACTTACAAAAGAATGAAAGTAAAATATGGAGAAATAGCCTAGCTGTGGAGGAAAATGAATGTTTTTCTTATTACCTTCAACAAGAAGGGTATGTCTGTCTGTGAGGAATAACTCAAAGAGTTTTTAGTGGATTTCAGGGAGTGTTGGTCATGGAGCATGAGAGGAGGGATTTGATTTTAGTGGTGAACTGAATACGAATTTAGATCCAGGATTTTTTTTTAAGTATTCATTGACTTTGCGAGAAAGGGCAGTTTTCCACATTTTTGCCGTTAACTCAACAGATTTTAATGAATTTTAAGAGAATGTTGGTCATGACCCAAGGAAAAAGTGCAAAGATTTTGGTGGTGATGCAAATCCGAATGTTTTGTTAACATTGCAAAATGGGGCAGTTTTCCACATTTTCAACAGACTTAAGAATTCTCATCAGATTTTGAAGATATTTTGAGGGAATGTCGGTCATAGATCAAGGTAAAAGAGAAAAAAAATGGTTGGGATCCAAATCTGGATGTGAATCCAGGATTTTTTTTTTAAGGATTCATTAACATTTTAAGATAAGGCAGTTTTCCACATTTTTGCCACTAACTCAAAAAGTTTTAAATGAATTTTGATGAAATTTTCAGAGAATGTTGGCCATGACACAAGGAAGAAATGCATACATTTTGGTGATCCAAATCCAGAATCCCATCCAGGATTTTATGGAAGGATTTGTCAACATTGTGGGATAGGGCAGCTTTCCACATTCTTCCACATTCTGGAGAGCAGGACCTTATTTTATGAGCACAGGTACGTCTCTTTGGCTTATATTTATTTAGAGTTTCATGTTGATGTTTGGTTAAAATAGTGCAGCTTTCTATTGTTCAAATCAAAGTCGATTTTTTGTGCAGTAATCCCGGATTTCGTATCTTGGTCATACTGCCCAGCCTTATCTGTTATAATAAATTACATGGACATTCACACTAGGGCTGAACGATATGGACAAACTTTCATATCTTGATATTCATGCCAGATATCTCGATATCGATATGATATGATATGACTACAGGTTTGGTGAAAACCAAGCCTTTTTCAGAAAAATAAATACATCATAATACAAAAGAATGTGGAAAGTGCAGTTTTAGCTCGGGAAAATCTATATCGTTTATATTGTTGCTTTTTCGATATTAATATCTTAAATGTTCATATCTCGATATCGATACGATAACGATATATTGTTCAGCCCTAATTCACACACCAAATGACAAACACTGATTTTTCTCTATCGCTATCTACAGAAACATGCTAAACAAAACAATTAAAACGAACAAGAATAAACCACAACCTAATGCCTTTTCTTCTTCTGTTCTTATATTGATCATTTATAGTTGTTTCTGAGGTGATTGTGGCTGACAGCCCCTCAGTATCAGTCTCACATCATGTTTCCAGTCTGTACTACATTACTCCTCATTAGGGGTACTGTATTCTGCTGAGTGTGAAATCAAAACTGCCCTCTGAATGTTTCTGGCAGTGTTTTCCTCTCTCTCAGCAGACAGAAACCATTCAGTGAAAGACGACACCGGCCCAGACAAAGCTCGGGCTGCCCAGCTTTCTAATTATACTGCCTGTTGGTATCCGTCCGTGTGAAGCCGATAGGAGCGGCAGGCAGGTGGCACTGGCAGGAATTCCGGCTGAGAGGGCGGAAAAACCTCAGACAGCTTCAGGGGGGATGTTTCTGAGGGTCTAATTAGGGTTCAGGGTCACATATCGAGGTTATGTTCTGCTGATTTATCACACATTATATTTTACGACTTCTTTTCTGTACTCTGAGCCCCCCGATGATGGAAGATGGATCAGTTTACAGCAGTTACTGCAAACTAATCAGACTTAAGTCAAAGTCAGCGTGAAGGTTCCTTGATTTAAGTGATACTCTGTTTTAGGTTTAATGCAGCTACTGTTAAGAAGCTTAAAAAATATGAGTTTATTAAAATTATTAAGACATTTATAATTAGTGATTTAGTAGCTTGTTTCTTATACTCTCTTACTCTCATTTATGACTAATACTTAAAGTAAAGGATCCCTATTAAAAAAGCAATAATATTACAGTAATTAATAAGAGTAATGCTGAATTACTTAGTTACTTTTTGTTTTAGGTGGGCTTTTATCCTGATGCTGAGTTCATGAAGCAACTAGATTAGAAGTTTAACAAAGCGCGGAGGCCAAGCGCTTTCAACAAATAAAGTTTTATTCTCTTTTTGAGTTTGTGTCTTCGAAACTGTAAAGAACATTGTGAAAAACTTTACTTCAATCCTGCTGCAGGCTTATTTTTTAAGAGGGAAATTAGATGAAAAATTAAAACGTAAAGTAATAAATTAATACTGATACCAAGTAACATAAAAATTTAATTGATGAGTAATTTTGAATAAAGTATTATAGTTTTTGAGTAACTAGCCCAACACTGCTTATAACTGAACTCATTCCAGTTTGTTACATTTAAATACGACTTTAGTAAATTTGACTTTTGACTCTCATGGGGCCAAAACTGAAAAAGTTACAGCTCAGTTTAAACTTAAACATTAATCTTATTTTAGACATCATTTATTTATTAAAAATTCAAAGATTTCTGCACCTTTTTTATAGCTTCACTGGATACAAGGTGGGCATGAAATACATGAATTCATCTATATATTGTACAGAATCATACTGTATTGATATTTTATAGGCATTATTGGTATTTTAATAGTGAAATAAATTTGTGACATTTGTGTTTCATTTATTTCTGTCACTGGGACAGACAGTAGAGTTTATTCTTGATAAGGGAACCATGCTTGCGAGAAATACAGCTGATTAGAAGCTGATCTTTTAAGATCATAATAATGAGGGCTCTTAATACTAGGAATAATTTTCATGTAGGATAAATTAATAGTGATGTATCGCCCTACTAAGTGTATCATAATATTGTGATATATTCTTTTATCATTCCTGTATCACAGTAAGTATCATACTTTCCATACTGGGTACTTTACTTCAACAAATATTATTTTTTTAAATCCTACTTTTAAGAATTTTCCCCTTTCTGAACAGTTATTTCAACTTACTTTTTCAATGTTTTTCAGGGTCACCAAATTTATAATTTCTTACCTGAAAGCACTTGATATCATTTCTAAGCCCATAATGTCATGTTCAAGCAAAATCTGCCTTAAGAGGGTGTTTCAATTAAACTGTCAACAGAGCTAAAGTTTATTTACATAAATGTATAGACGTTCATTACTCAGCGGCCTTAGAGATGCTTTACCAGAGACTACTTTTCTGTGACTTATTAATACATCAATACATTTCAGTATTTGGATGAGCTGCCAGAGCTTCTATGCCTCCATCTTCAAGGGTTTTATAGCAAAGTTGAAAAAGAAACACTTGTATAAGTTCAAGAAATGTAAACAATATTATATATCAGTCACATCATATTCAAGTGTTAAAGTAAGACTTGAAACATCAGGGTCTTTAACTAGGAGCACTGTGACGCTTCAGGATTGAGAATCTCTGCACATGTGAATTAAAAAGTTACTAAGATAAAGACATAACATTTTGAAAAGTAAATTAACTATTTACTCAAACAGAGACACTAATATTCACCCTCAGCTTCAGTGAACCAATCAGGTCGTGTTTAACTGTGAGGTGGAGTCTGCAGACAACAGCTGTTTGAAGCATGTGAAGCTCTGACTCTTCCTGAATACCTCACTGTTTTCAGACATTAACACATTCAGAAAAGTTTGGCTTTTAATGCTCAGCCTTACATTGTGATTATCAATAACAGTCAGCAAATCTTTTGCTCAGAGAAACAAAATTACATAATGTAGAGGAGATGTTTTTGTAATTTAGTTAAAGAATTTTACCTAATATTAAACCCCTTGAAACTTTTGAAATGTAATATTGATTGGTTTTATTGTGTGTTTTATTGTGCCATCTGCAAAATAAAGAGAACCAGAGTTCTTTGTGCTTCAGGCAAATGAATACTGCTCTTCTTTAATTTGTGACTAAAATTATGTTTCTGGTGTTTTTAAAATCATTTTTTGCACAACTCTTAAAACAAAGTTCATATCCTGAGTCTCCCTGATCAACAAAATTTAATTCCCTCATTTTCATTTCAGTGATTTATAATTTATAATCATCTTTGTTCGAATTTGAAATTGTTGGTCTCCTATCCAAGTCTCAACACTGGTCATTGAATGCAGCACCGGTCTGCAGCTGTCATGTATGTCACTGCCAAAAAAGCACGTGTTGCTACTGAACCACATTTGCTCTGGAGGAACTACAACTGGTGTCATACTACTACTACAACAATGCTCACTACTCCACTTGGAACAAATAAACATTTCCATTTTTTAATGAAAATTATAAAGTTAACAGAAATATAATGAAACATTTTCAAGTCTGAGAGCAAAGGAAGCCTGAGTATAACATAGTGCAGCGAAAAAATATAAGCACTAGCTAAAAATTGATTTGTATAACAGAGAATAAATCTGATGTATGAGATACTAAAGCTAATTGACCATAAGTCAGGATCATCTGAACTTAAGTTTAAGTTTGTCACATCAAAATCAGTATGAAAAGGAAATCTCAAAGTTCCTTGAAACATATTTTTTGGGGGATTCATTGGAATATATCAATC
The DNA here is from genome assembly GCA_037902135.1 of Cetoscarus ocellatus. Classification (NCBI taxonomy): domain Eukaryota; kingdom Metazoa; phylum Chordata; class Actinopteri; order Labriformes; family Labridae; genus Cetoscarus; species Cetoscarus ocellatus. Next base: position 66,485 of record JBAMNC010001168.1, read on the forward strand.
ATTTCTCTATTCTTCATGGTCTGTAAAGCAAAACTCAGTGATAAAAAAAACATAATTAAAATCACAAAGTTACTATATCAAGTGTGCTGTATCTACCTTGGTTTGGGGTCGAGTAGAACTTGTGAAGACGAGCAGCGGGGATGCGATCACCAAGGCCAAAACCCTGAAGAGGGGCTCTATTTAAAGGGTTATCTGTTGGAGGAGGAGTGGGAGGCGTGGTCTAAAATTATGTGTGCTTGCGTATGTGAGAGCTGTGTGTGTTTGTTTGTTTGGAGGGAGTCAGTTTGAGTGACTGAATATGTGCTGTTGGCTGTCAAATCTAAGTCACAAGTTCAGTGTGTATCAGTGTGTTTGTCTTTCTATCTCTGCGGAGACACACACCTGAATTTTTTTCTCTGAAAAAGGGACCTTCAGTTGAACTGGGGACGGTTTTAGAAATTAAACTTTTCTCCTTAGATATGGAGACTTATTTGTGGAGGAAGGGCATTTTTCAGAAGAGAGGGTTGTGTAGAATGAGGATAGTTGCTGAAATTTCTAAAAATGAAACAAAACTAATTCAGAGAAGGCCAACATTTGTGCCAAGTGATAACATCCAAGAAATTCAGCTATTTTCTTGTATTATTTTTTTAATGCAGAGAGTTCACTGTACATTAACCATGCCACTGTCCCATTCATTCAAGCTAACATTAAAATGTGTTTATGAAATACTCCCATAAGGTAGTTTTGGGTTTTTGCATCTTCGCTGAAGCTCTTTTTAATGCCCCCCAGAAAGAACCAAGTACAATATTCAAGGACTTAAAAGCCCATAACATACCTCTGCAACACCAACACTTCAATAGAAAATGAATTTATTAGTTTGGCCATTATACACATATCAAATGTTTTTGTTAACTTGGATAACAGAACTAACAATCGAGTTAATATAAAACAATGATGGAGCAGATGGTGAAATTGTAGGACGCTGACTTTGAGTGAAGCAGCAGGTGAGTTTGGTGCTGACAGCCTTCAGCCTTAGCCAGCACACATCTATCAGTGTACTGCACTTAGGCACCTCAACCCCCTGGCAAAGTGTGTTTACATATCAGATATACACTTGAGTATTGCTAGACTTTAGTTTTCCCATTATACTTTTGATTTACTCTATTTAAGACTTGATTGATAACTTTATTGCAAAATTTGTGACGTGTTTCTTTTTATTTGTTAGGCTCTTTTATCTATCTATCTATCTATCTATCTATCTATCTATCTATCTATGTATCACTAACCTTTGCAATGGAAAAGTTGCAAACTTTGTTTGCTAAATTACAAGTTCATTAAATTGCACTTCTGTATGCCTGTTTCATTTAAATGGCAATAAAATGAAACTGTTCACTATTTTTATATAGTCTCATACACTAGCAAATATATTTATCATGTTTGTCAATATACATAGGTCCTAGGGTAAAATAAATATACATCTGGCTTGCGAGTTAAATATAACACAAACCCCAACTCCAATGAACTTGGGATGTTGTTTAATATGTAAATTAAAACAGAAAACAATGGTTTACATTTTTTTTTACCTTAAATTTAATACACTACAAAGACAAGGCATTTTACATTCAATCCGATAAACTTCAATGTTATTTGTGAAAAGGGTCTCATTTTTAATTTAATGCCTGCAACATGTTCCAAAAAAAAGCTGAGACAGGGGCAACAAAAGAGGAGAAATCTCTGCATGTATGCGTCAAGGCCGAAAAACCCACAGTGACTGCCCGAGACCTTTGATCCCTCAGGCAGTACTGGGCTTTCTTGGTTGGGGTATTCAATTGAATATAGGTCAAAAAATGTTAATAATTATATTCTGTTTTGATTTGCCTTTTCCACAATGTCCCAACTTCATTGGAATTCAAGTTTGTAAGTAATGCAAAAACATTTTACCTCCTGTTAGATTTGTAACATAGAGCAACATTAGCCAACTTAAAATGACTCTCACTGAAAGCTGGTCGGAGAAGCAGGGATCGGATAATCTAGTCAGCATTAGCCTGACATTTGCTAGGATTTATTTTTGTCACTGATCATAAATTTTGAAAAAATTCTTTGGAATGGAATGGCAACTTATACATTACAAAGCCAGTTAATTAATGTTAGATATTTTTCAATACAAAAAGCGGCATTTCATTTTAGTGTCAGCTTGGGCTAAAGCTAGCTGTAGAGTAAAATGTGAATATATATATATATATATATATATATATATATGAATAGAAACATAGTGGAGACAGCACTCTATCTGCTTGATGTGTACACTTAATACAGCGCTCCATCTGCTTCTTAGATCATATTTTGATGGGTTATTTACAGTCACATGTGAATATCATGTGTGACAAGAATCATGGAACATGTTACTTTGCCCTGCACTCACAGTAAGTGTATTGGCTCAGTCCCAGTTCTGTCATCACAGCCATGCTTGATCCTCAGTCTGAACTCAGTCACCTGCTGAATCACTCAAATATAAGCGTTTAGATTTTCTGCTGCATCAGTCTGTTCATAAGTTCAACAGACCGACAGAGAACAGTCTTTAAGAGTATGGTGTGGAGGTACAAAGTCAAAAGAGTCCAACATTAAACAAAAGATGAAGCTCGAACAGAAATCTTAAAAAATTGTAGATTTACTTTCTATGATAGCTGACTTTCATTTTATTTTAAGTAAAACAGGTTTTAAAGACCTGAAAACCAAAAAAGCATTGTAACATCCAAGCTTATGGTAGGGATCAGTTTGAGGTTGATCTTTGTGAAAGAAGGTGGGGGAAATCTGAATTTTGAGGCCGTTAGCTTAGGAAATCCCAGCTGCTACTCCTGCATTATTATAGAGAAATCAGGTCATTAAAATGCTTTAATCAATTTCAAGTTATCATAGAGTAATATATCCTTAATTTTTCCTTTTGCCTGAGGAGTCATTAAGGCTAGCTATGACTCTCTCAGCAATTTGCATTCTCTTGGGCTTTCTTAAAAACCTAAATATTAGTCTTTTAACGAAAAATAAAATGGAAAAACAAAACTCAGCTTGATTCCAAAAATCACACAGAACTACCTTTTTTTTCAAAAGCTTTGAATTATCAATATTTTTGATGGGTATTCTTCTTTTGCCTTACTTAAATTTAGGTTACTAATTATTGGTAACTCCCCAGTTTTTAGTTTTAGAAAAAGTCTTATATACAAATATTTTTGATAAATAACCTCCCAAATATTACAATTTGAACTATTTACAGCTCATTTAAATCTACATACATATCAATACATCAGCCCTTAGATGCACAAAGTCAAATAAACTACATTAAATTCAACTTTGACTTAAGAGATATTAGTTGCACCATGAGTGTTTTCACTTTATACCATACTTTAACACAATTTCACTGAAAATTCTTTAACTCAGTGTCTCTCGAACAGTGCTGGTGCTACCCTCCACAGGGCGTGACAAGACACTGTGGGCATGGTTCACATGGACAGGGGTGTTTTAAAATTGGGGCATGGGCCCCTTGGCAATTTAATTGGCCACTCTAAGTGCCAATTGAAAATTCTGCACTGCTCAAGATGTCCTGGGATTTCCCTTTTTTTGTAATAAATTTCCCTCTGGCCGACTCTGTTTCAGCTTATAATATTGTGAAAAGTATTTTTGTTTGTTAAGACTATTACAAAGAACAGAAAATGTAAGTTTTATAACTTTTTGTACACTACAGAGCTTATGATCAGCAGTGATCCAAGACACAGTGAAAAATCCCATAGGCTTTTAGAGGGCTTGCAGTCGAGGAAACTGGCGTGATACAAACTTCCAACAAAAATAAGTTCTTTTTACAGTTTTAAACATAAAAACTGGTCTCATAAAGTGTTATCATTTTCTATTCTCTTAAAGTGTTTAGTGATGATAGTATAACTAATATGAATCTGATCACTTTTTCATCACAAGTCCTCCCTCCTGTTTGATGGACAGGTGCAATGTATTATATAAGGTGGTGGGTGGTGGTGGGTGGGTTCGATCTGCTCTTGTTATATAATAACTGAATTTAGACTGAATCTCACACACTCTCCAACACTCCACTTTATGTGTCTTTAATCTGGAGCACCAACCTTCACCCTTCCCCCAAATTTGACCCTAAATATAAACCTTCTCCTTAACAGGGATGGAAAGCTGTCCTCCCTTGGGGCCACTGGTCCAGTCTGAAGTCCTGGGGGGGGGGATGCTGGGACCCTATCACCTGATATCAAAACACACACACCCCTCTCTTCTCACACTTCAGAGCCATTCAACCCATCTTACATTGCACAGCCTGCTCCAACACAGCTGTGTGGCCCCCTTGACTTCCTGCTTTGATACAAGAATAACATCACAATACGAGAGAAAAGTGCTCATATCCTCACTGCTTTGAATGCATCACAAAACAAAACAAATAACATGAAAGTTCAATAAATACCTGAATTAAAATGGAACAGAAGCATAAAATGGCTTCCATTTCACACATTTCAATCTGTAGAATAAGTGCAGTATATCCCATGTTGCCTGATTGTTCCAGTAGTAAAAGGATAAAAAGCATGTTCAACTAGAAAGCACTCAGAGAGTACAAACCACCAACGTACCTCACATATTGCTGTTACATCTATCAACAATAGTTCCATGATACATTTACCATCATTATATGATTCCTTGACCCTGAAAACCCGCACCTGGCATTTGGAATCATGTTGATATCATTATTAGTTAGACAGTTATTGAGCAAAAACAATTGGTCGCTAATCTAGGTCAGCACCAAAATCTAATTGTTTTTAATTTGGGCCATTACCAACATCTCCTGAAAATTTCAGCAAAATCCATCCAGTAGTTTCTGCGTAATCTTGCTAACAAACATACACTGAAGGTAATAACCAGATGTAACAATAAGACTACCAGCATTGCTAATTTTTAGCAGGTTAAATATTTTGCCAAATTCACAGATCAGCGTTTATTAGCTATCATTGACTAAGTTGGGAAGTCATCACAACTTCAGTGAAATTACGTTCTCAGGCTCAATTTTGCTGAGTTCAATGCAGGTCGACGAAAACGTTGTGCTGGTGTTATATGACATTTTCTGATGGTCCACTGACTTGTTCTGGACAGATTTTTAACTTTTTCCAAATTAGATGTAACGCTGCTGTTCATGGACTTCCAGCTCATGCTCTTGTTGAACACTCAAGAGGTCCATCTTAGGCTTTGACTCAGACTTTTCCGCCCCAGTTCTTGGGTACGATGTGTAAAGTTGTCAAACATTGAACAATCCATGAGATGAGTTCACTGCGCTAGAAGTACGATCGAGCCTTTAATGGGAACCTACTACTCTGCTGCTCAACTCTTGCTGACATTTACAAGTTAACGTGTTGATCACATGACAAAATCATTAGGCATGCTTAAATTTATTGACGAACATCAGTGTTGCCCAACTGACGTTAACTTAGTTCTGCATGGCCTGACTTTGCTCGTTGTGGCTCAGTGTTTATCTATAAGTCGGCGAAAACTGGCCAAAGCCTCATGTGTGAATGCAGCTTTATATTTAGCATGTTAGCATGTGAAGTGACAAAAAAACATCTACCTTCAATGCTGAGTGTATAGGGGTTTTCCATCCATTTGCTAAGATGATTTTTTCCTGTCCATGGTCACAGGGGACTCCCATGTGACTTTTGACAAGAGGCAGGTACACCCTGGCCTGGACGCTAGCCAATCCAGCGCTGTCATATAGAGACAGACAACCATTCTCTCACACATGAGAGCGTGAACAGGGAGAGCATGCTTGGACACAGAAAAGCCCTGATGCACTGCGGAGTTGGTTCAACAGTCTTCTTGTTGTGAGGTGCTTCAGCTCCACATCGTGCAGCCCTGTAGGAGAAGCCTTGTTGCAGACAAAAGTAAGACACAGAGAAGTGCACATGAGTCTGTTTGTGTTGTTGTCCAAAGATTTTATTTCGGTGTCTGTAGTGTGACAGCAGAAGGAGTGAGGAGTCTGGAGGAGACGAGACCTGAAGAACACCTTTCAGAAAAACATCCTGGTGTGACACTTTTCCCGTCCAAGACGTCACTTTAACAACATTATGTTCAACTTCAGCTTTGAAACTTTTAGATTAATCCAAATGTCTCTCCTCAAAACATTAAGTTAACTATTCGACAATATTCTCCTCATCACACAATTAGTTTTAATTTAGTTCATTAGGAATTTGCTTATTCAAAATAATATCTTTACTAGGACAATTTAGTACCTGTTTTGCCAAAATATCTAAACTACATTTTAATTTTTTCCCACTAACAGCAAAATTGGTCACCTTCCACGTAGAGAAGTGTTTTTGGTAAGTTTGGTAAGAATCAATTTCTAATTAAATGAATTATTTATTCATTCAGTACCCAAAGCATTTTTTTATATTGAAATGACTGAATATTCTGAAAAAGGGCAGTTTTGAAGAAAGAAGGTTTTGGCAAAACTGTGACAACTAAAAAAAAATAAAGAAAGTGAAAACAGAGTGCTGATGAAAAAAAAAAACATCTTAGGTCATAATTATGAAATACCAAGTCATACTTCTAAGATATACAGTCAAAATTATGATTATAATATTTCTGACTTATCTCATCATTATGAATTTTTAATTTGATATTTTTTAATTAATTCATCAAAGTGTTATTTCAATCTCATAATTCTTATATACCTTATAATTTGTTTCAATTATGAATAATTTTCTCATTTGTACTTTTTTAGTCTCATAATTAAGCATTTTTATCTCATGATTTTAACCTTATCTCAAAATTAGGACTTTTCATGTTATCACAGAGATTTTATGTCATAATTGGGCTTTATTCATCCCAATTTTGACCTTTTATCTAATAATTATTGTTCTATCTCACAATTATGAGTTTCTATCTCATAATTATGAAATTTTACTGAATACTTTTAAATCTTTCATTATAGTGTTTACTTCTTATCTCAGAATTTTGACTTTTAATTCTGATTATTTTCATATAAGTCTCATGATGAATTTTTGTCTCATAATTTTGACTTTTTCTTCACATTTTAAATTTATATTTAATAACTGACTTTCAATCTCAATTATTGAATTTTATCTCATATTTTTGTTTTTTCATCAGAACCTTGACTTTCAGTCTTATAAGTTTTACGCTCTATCTCATAATTTTGACTTTAAATCTCATAATGATGAGTTGAGGATATTTTTTTCGCTCAAAGATCTGCTGTCATTTTGAAACACTAGCTCACCGTGGTCTCTCTGTCTCTGTGGCGTACTGCGTGAATTTTTTTGGCACAACGACCACGCTCTCTCTAGGCCCCGCCCCCTCCAAGGCCTGTGCTCCAATCACATCTCCTGTCTGATGTTCACAGAAATAAGAACTTGTATCAATGTAAACAACCACTTCTGTACAAAATCAAACGAAACAGAAACAATCCCAAGCTTAAGATAGAAAACCAAAAGAACAATCAAACTGAAGAGATTCAACTGTACAATTCATAACGTCATAAATTCATCATCATTTCTCCTCTCGCTGTCCTCACTGTACACGGCCTCGCACTTTTACAAATAAAAAACATCAAATCAAATACTTCTCCTTAAGTTAGCCTCACTCTCTCTCAGCTCATACATAAAATAGAGTCTCCATTAGTATTTGCTTATTTACAGGGTTGCACTATATACACATTTTTATTTTCAGTGTTTTCAAACAGGCGACACTGCGGACAGCCTCGACCCAAGAGGCCACCCGTTTCACAAAATTATGGGTCCCAGCAGAATTTCAGGCAGAAGCTTTGATTTGTCCAGAAGTTTTGGTCGGTTTAGTTTTAACTTTTCAATATCTGAATCAGGTTTTTATTAAAGATTTGTGTTTCTACCAAGAACCACAATGGGATCCATAATGAAGTGCCCGACACCCAGGAAGTGGTCCTGAGAGAGCCACCGGCAGACTAATGATAATGTCATCTTCGCTGGGTTACACACTTCGTACCCGAACAAACAACTGCAAACGTCTCTGCTTCAACAAGACCTTTAAGATTAAATGAATTCAGTTATTTCTGAAAAACAGAACAGTCTTCGCTTTTTTAACTGAAATAAAAGCACAGACCACAAACTGCTTTTCCTCAACTTGTATTAAACAAGTTAAAATTCATAAACTCAAGAAATGTGATATATCAAACCATTTTATAATCTACAGCCAACTTTTGGAGTTTGATATTCTTTGTGGGAATTTGTTTTTAAAAATCCAAATTATGTTTTTGTAGTTGCATTATGTTGTGTTAAAACTAAAACACTTTTTTTTTCAGTGCCCTTCTGAGGGGGAATAAGGAAAACTGTAGGATGTAAGAATGCCCCGATCAGGGGCATCCTTACATCAGTACTGATCATATTTTGTCTTTTAAAGTAACAACTGTTTGAGTTTTGACTCAATTGCTCAACAGAGCAGTAGGAAGAGCTCTCAAGGAGCAAAAACACAATACGTGTTCATTTATGAAAATTAATTATTTTCCTCCGCCAAGGAAGTTATGTTTTCACCAGTGTTTGTCTGTTTGTCTTTCTGTGACTGAAAGAACTAAAAAAAACCCTTCAAACTCAAAGTTATATTGTCGCAACTAAGTAAAAATATCAGTGATGCTTTTAAAGAAAGTCATGTGGCTCCATGCAAAACCACAATTAACCTTCAATCTGGATCAAGATCCAGAACTGATTTTTTCAGTCTGGACCTCATTTTGGATCACATTCAGCTCCTGTTCTTGCTTTATTATCTCTCTGATCAATGGCCAGCAGCTGAATACATTGTTCATTGCTTTTGCAGCATGTTTGCCTGGGAATAAATAAGTGGTTTTAATTCATTTTTACCTCCGCAAAGGAGGCTATGTTTTTGGCCCCGTATGTTTGTCTGTCTGTTTTGCAAGATTACAAAAAAACTACTGGACCGATTTTGCTGAAACTTTCAGGAGATGTTGGTAATGGCCCAACTTAAAAATTGTTAGATTTTGGTGGTAACACATATATTTGTTTGGATTCAAAAAATTCCCAAATTTAAAAAAAAATCCCATAGGTTAACATTGGGCCAAATTTTAAAACATCATATCTCTGCCACTTCTTAAAGGATTCGCTTCCAATTTTACAGGATAATATGGGGTCCATGTTTCTATCATTGAGGTAAATATCATCTTGATCCAATCCTGATTGACGTCACAAAGAAACACTTAAGTTTATAATGGGATTTTGCCCCCTTTACGTCATTATAGGAACTGTAGTTTTTTTGCAAACTGACATCGTTTTTCAAGCCTATGTCACTCCATTTCCCAGCTTCCCTTGCAATACCGTCATAGGAGCTCTTCACATGCAGAGACATGAGCGGAGACTCGGCCGTCCAACCAGAGCGCATGGTGATCCAGTATTGTATCTTTTACAGGGGTTGTGGAAAAGCCACAGCCGAACCTGAGCTGCTTGGCGGAGGTCTGTGCTCTCTGAGTGCTTTTCTACTTTTCTATAATCCCCTTCTGTGATTGAGTTTGACACCCCTAATCTAAAGCACTTGGAGGTGAAAGAGGGAAAATAAAATAAGATAAGAATAAGGTCTTGTTAAAATAAAGACATTTTGCAGGTTTGTCCCGTCCAGAATCAAGAAGTTCACAGGTCATGTTTTTCAGAGAGATGTAGAGGTCTGGCTAAGAGTTCACCTTTAGAGATCTTCTATCGTTAAAATAAAAAAAAGAAGAAGAAGAAGAAGAGGACCTCTAACTGATAACATTAAAGAAAAATGTATGTATATCTACAGCAGATACTAGACGTGGTCAGATTATCCACAAACCAAATAAAACTTAAAGATGCAGAATGTAGCAGCAGCACATATTAGTCAATGTTTCGTATTGGTTGCAGTTTTGTAGAGAAGCACAGTGGCAGAGGTCTGTGATGTTACATGTGGTCGTGGTTTTGAGCTTTAAATGAATAAAATACAATTTAAGTAACTGACCAAGAACATGGCCTCGTGAGCTTGTTTCTGGACGGGTTCATCCTCACTGAGCTTTTACAAACAGGATGTTATGGTACAAATGGAGAATGATAAAAAGTCTCACTGGCCACCAGAGCTGAGCACAGAGAACATTTTTCAAACCATTTACACCTTAAAGTTCATTTTTATAAACACTTGAACACACTGGAGAGTTAAATTCAAATCATGTAAAGAAAATACAACAGGACAGCTTGCTCCAACTCTTGATGATAAATCAGTTTTTGTAGATTATTTGAAAGAAATCTAAAAAAAGATAAAACTTGATTTTGACTGTGAGCTTTGTTAATGACCCCGCAATCCAGCACGGGGATGGACTGGTGTTTGTTTAACCATATTTCAAACTCTTATCATGAAAATGTATTCTGATGCATTAAAAGTTTTTATAATGTTAATACTCTGAAAAAGACTTTCAGTGAAAAAAACAAAGCTTTATATCAGTAGTGCCATGTGTTTGAGATTGTTGCAAAAAGTTTGTCGGTGAGCATGATAACTCAAAAAGGTCTTGCCAGATTTTGATGAGATAGTCAAAGATTGTTGGTTATAACACAAGGAAAATGTTAAAAGATTTGGGTGGTGATTCAAATGTGGACGCAGATTCAGGAATTTCTTTAAGAATTTGTAAATACTGCAAAGATTGCAGTTTTCAGATTTTTGCTCTCAGTGAATTTCAAAGATTTTTTCAGGGAATGTTGGTCATAATAATACAAGTAAGAAGTCAATAAATTTTGATGGTGATCCAAATATGGATGCAGAATAATGAAATGTGTTAACCATATGAGATATGTTTTTTTTTTTTCACTAAAAACTGACAAATTTTTCAGGAATTGTTGGTCATGGCACCTTGGACAAGTGAATAGATTTTGATAGTAATCCAAATATGGATGTAGTTTCAGGAATTTCTGAAAGATTTGTTACCATTGTGTGATAAGACAGCTTCCTGCATGTTTTCACTAAAAACTCAAAAAGCTCTCAAAGGATTTTGAAGAAAATTTCTGCAAAAGCTGCACATGGCACCCTGTAGAAGTTTATTCTTGTGGTTATCCAAATATGGATGCAGATCCAGAATTTTTAAACAATATTTGTTAGCATTGCCCTATATAGCAGTTTTTCCACATTCTCACTACACTGTAAAAAAACAACAAAAAAATTGAGCTTTGGGTCAAAATAGTTTGGAGTTGTGAGAAAAACTGCTTTAAGTAAAGACAATCTCAGACCTCAAACCAATTGTTCTAAGTTTTGCCAACTTAAGTCAAGAAATCAGACCAACTTTACATAAAAAATGATAAAAAGGATAGTTGAGATAATTTTGATTAAGTTTACAACCCAACAAAAACATTATTTCTGTCACCTTAAAAACTTACTTCATGCCAGCAATTTTGGGTTTTCATTTTTACAGTGTAGCAGTTTGACTAAAAAGTCAGAAATGCCTTGGCAGGGGTTTGTGCTCTTGAGCACTTCTAAGGTTGCATGAAATTGTACCTCTAAATTTCTTTGTGAAGCATTTAAAAATAATACAGCAATCAGTATAAACTATATTTGAAAAGAGTTGGTAAAGGTTAAATATTTGTACTTCAAAAACTTAAAGAAAAAGCAATATTTTCTTATTGCATTTAAAAAGGAGCTTAAAATGGCCTTTAAATTGTGTGTTGGGCTAATTAAATCCTGCACAAATATTTAGTAAAAATACATATATAAATGTTGGTGTAACCAATTTTTATGAAAGATTCAATTTAGTTTTTTTTCATTAATTTATTGTTTTTCTCATTATTGGTATCTGACAGTTTGTAACTATGTGGCCCTCTGGCAGTGGAAAGTTTTCGTGGCCCTCTTGGCACAGCCGCTGTAAGGGGTAAAGGGGGAGCAGTGTGTGAAACGTGTGAGAATGAAACTCTCCAGTTAACTGTAAAAACATTTTTCTAAATCATTTTGTCATGAGCTGGATCATAGGGCCTTGTTTAAATTAAGTCTTCTATAAATTAAATACTAACTCATAAAGAATACAAGACTGCAGCTGCATGTTTCTTCTTTGTAAAACTTGCAGCTCAGACAAAACAATATCTTTTTCTTACAGTGCAGACAGCTCTGACTCAAAAACCAAAGTAACGTTTCAGTGTGAGCGAGGTGAACTCAGACCTGGTGGTGATCACAGCAGCAAAAAACAACAACTCTGTAGATTTCTATTACTGTAGTAAATATGACTCAAGTGTGATCAGCTGTACAAACACAGAACCAATCGATCGCAACACAACTGGACTCAACTGAACCGACTGAAAAAACCAAGAAGAAAGAGTAAACAAAACCTCTCTGTGTCTCTGAGCCCTGAGGTTTGGCAAAAGTGCTTCGTTGCGTCGATAAATTGACCAACCAGCTTCTCTTACAGTCGCTCGGTTATTGCCTCGGACCTTCACAGCCCGCCCATACCCCGAACTGACCAATAGAAGGGCGGCTCTGTGGGCGAGATCGGGTCCTTCCTTAAAGCCGATTGGTCGTTCAGATGTGACAGCAGGTAAGATACAAACGCTGAGAAGATTTCCTGTCCACTGTTTAAAAGTTTATATATTCGTCTCTCAAGTGTGATGTCATCGTGTAGGCACAGCCGATTGGCTGCTGTATTATTCTCAGTCCAACCAGCTTGTGATAATTTTCAGTCACTTTCTTAAAGGGCCATACCGACCTGTTTTTGCATGTTTTAAACCATTTTAACAAAATAATTTTTTTTAGTGTTTGAGATTTTTTTAAATATTTTAAGTCTCCAACAAAAATAACAAACATTTATTCAAACTTTGACGGAAGACGCGTGTCCCTTTTACAATATACCAAAAACAGGTTAATATAGTAAACCAGTACCCTTCCATTAAGTTGGGTCTTGTCTGATTGATTCTCAAATTACTGCCTGTGTCCACTAAAGCCCCTTTTTGCGTGAGCATGCCCGTGAACATTTCTGAACAGATGCAGTTTAACTTTTCAACACTTCATTTTTCTTGGCTTCAGCTGCTGTTCGTCATTTTACAAACAGCATCTCAGTTAAAGTCATTCAACTTCAACACTACAACACTATTAATCGTTCTATTCAGGCCGTGATATTTGTGCTGTGGTAACATTTCTTCTTCAACATGACTGCCACAGAGGCATAAGTGGGTAACAAAGGGATCCCCCCTCTGTGCTGGCCATGGAGGCATTACAGAGGCCAGACAGGGTTAGCTAAGCCAGCAAAAGTGAGCAGCCCTGTGCTTGTCTGTGGTGCTTTACAAGCTGTGCTCTCTTGGGCTTCTGTAACCCCGTAACACCTTATCCTAACTGAAGATGAAACAAGCTAGCCATGCAGTGCAGATAGATCAACCTGATGTAATTTCTGAAATCAGGCAGATCCATCTTGACAAGCTCCAATCGACAAAGTCTGTGTGTGGCCCAAAGCAGATCAGCCCAATCAGCTTTCTCTGGAGCAGGAGGAGGTGGAAGAGGAAGATTAGCATAGATGCTAACAGCTTAAGCAGCAGTTTTATCAAATCTAGAGGCCATTTTTATTTAATGAAGAACAAATAACACCACATTATTTTGGCTACACTTTTAACATGTTTTGGCAGCTGTCTTTCTGTCCTTGACACCATGGCAATACTACAATGTCTGACTGGCTTGTAATAAATGTGACTGACGTAATGGTCGTCCAATCACCTGCTGGCTATGCTATTGAAAGGCTCTGCCCATTCCCAAACATTGCACAGATGGACTAGTAGATATAATAGACGGTCCATCTGGTGTGAGTATTAAACCAACTCATTAGCTTTCTCTAGAAGTAAAAGTATATACTGTGTCAACATGGACTTGATAAACAATATTGCCTTATTTTTCACCTAACTTATTGCAAGTCATGTTTGCCTTTGCCACCATTCTACATGAAATATCTACTTTGATTTGGTAGGAATTTCATGACACTTGTGGTGGTCTGTATTCACTAAAACTAGGAGATACAAACCACTGTGCCATGGTTTGGATGCACTGTGAACATGGTAAAATGATTTAAACATGCAAAACAGCGGTATAGTCCATTACAGTGAGTTTGGACTTAACCCTTCAGTGAGAGACATTTGTTTGTCTTTAAAGTCCTGAAATATAAATCAAACATCTTCAGCCTTAAGATCATGTTTGGTAGAAAACCAGCATCTACACACTCTGATCCAGCGAGGACATGTCCTCCTATAGCAAGTCCCCCTCCCCTCATGAGATCTGTGAACGCACCATGACTGTATCTCAAAGTGCCTGCAAGTCCGTCACAGATGCTGCCAGTGAACGCATCATCACCGTTTCAGTTGAATCAGGGAGGCATCAGCGTAAAGAAAGTTCCCGTACAGTTCCTGATGTGTGTGAGGAATATCAGCGGTCAGCCTGAGAGCTCAAACCTTTTATGAACACCACAGAAACAAACTTGTGAGCATGGATCCTTTAAAGTGTCTGTTGTGTCCTCTGTTTGACGTAAAGTAGCCTCCATGGGAAAATATATCCAGTGTTGGGATAAAGATGACAAATTAGTGGTTTCGCCTCTGTGTAAATGTTTCCTGTGAAGTTTGTTGACACGATTTGTTTGTTCCAGGAGTCTAAGAGAAAGTTCTGTAGAAAAAAAAAAACCATGATTCCACATTTTTTCATCCTAAAAATGAGAAAATTATCAGCTTGTACATCCATTGATATGAACATCTGCTCCATCTGCATGTTGTTCAGAGATGTAAACATGGTGGCATTTGATCGATTTCAGGCGTCATGGTTCCCGTGTTTCAAGTGGAAAGTCGATGACTTAGCAGTCGTGTTGTGCAGACTCTGAAGATCTGTTTTCTGTGTTGATCGATATGTTTATGCCTCCTTTGTAGAAGTGCTGTTTGTCGCCTCAAAGACTCTGGTCAGATTGTCTGTAATCTGATTGGTCATCCGCCACAAGAGGAGGAAAAGTGCAGGAAATGAGGAAAGGTGAAATAGGTCTTGAGTTTGTCTCGTTATGACGCCATCTGCAGTTTGATCTGGGTGCTTGTATCCAAATGTCTCATCATCTCATCCTAATATGCGGCAAGTGAGCAAAAACAATGAAAACTGACTTGAATATGAATAATCTCTTTTTTAGTTCTATAATTAAGACATAGTTTGTCATTATTTTAGGTCTGAAGATTGTGTGAGGCCTGAGGGTCTGACAGATAAAAAGAAGGTATGAACCAGTTAAGATCTTTTATCTGATGTGAACTTAAGAGCTTAATAATGGGTGTGATTTGTACACAATGATGCGAAACATAATGCAGGATCAATAACAGTGATATTATCACAGTGTCAAAGGGATACGCCAATGTATTTCTTTAAAGAAAATTACATAAAGTGCTAATCTTGGTCTAAAAATAGATAATGTAACAAGATGTGGTAAAAAAAAAAACACAAGTCACAGAGTTTATCTGGTGACTGTAGGCAGAGGCAGGCTAACGCTACCCATTGACTTCCAGTGTTTGAGCTAAGCTAATTAGTGGTTGGCAAGCTCTGCCTGTCTCTTTCTTGTGACTGCACGCACAGTCGAAAGAATGGTGTCTGTCTGCTTGTCATGGACTCAGGAGTGAGGCAAGACTTGAAAACAAAAAAAATTGGAGCATATCCCTTTAACGTAGGGCAGTAAAGTGTAATCTCTGTTGACTCTAATGCCCAATGCAGACAAGGCAATAAGACTTCAGGTCTGCTGAGCTTGTTCTACTGATATTAAACTTCATATCACGAACAGCTTAAGTCCAATCCAATGCTTCCCTAGGCCCCGAAATGATTGCTTTGTCATTGCTTGTGAAGTATTTCCAGAGACCATCTCTACCAAACTTTAGCTCAACCCACTCACAGACAGAGAAACTGTCTTGAGGCTGGATTTAAGGCCAAGCAACTCCATGTGGATGTGCAGCCAGGGCAATCAAGTCCCTATTTCCAAAACTGTGAATCCTCAATCAAATAAAAATGGACATAATGTAAGAAAAATCATCCTACATGTACATTGAGAGCACACAGATGCATCATATTTGTAGACTGAAGCCATTTTTTTGAACCAGGCAGTAAAGATGTTCAATTAGGCCGCTTCCCTCACACAGTCATTTGGGTGTTTGGTTTCCGCTGCCAGCCTCAAGTGGACGTTTTCAGCCCTGGTGGTTGCCGCCTGAATTTTTCACAGTAAACCATAACTGTCCATGCCTTAAGTCTCTCTCACAGACACAAACACACACCTTTACCATGCTACAGAAACAAAATAATCAGTGTAACTTAAGGAAAAGACTCAACTCAGGTTTCAGTTTGTCTAACCAAAGCAGCTACGCAGTGGTTGCGAAGAGAAGGGGCTCTCTGATTGGGGCTGACAAAGGGTCAACTGTGGCTACGCCTGGGAAGCCTCACAAACTCCCAACAGGAAGTCCAGCATGTATGATTTTCTATCTGCTTTCTTTGATTAATTGGGAAGAAGAATAAAGTTGTAAGATGGAACTGAAAGATGGAAGAAAACTTTCTTAAGCTCTGACAACAGCCTGGCCTTTAGGGACTTGGCTCTGGAGGACCACAAGAACTATGTTTCTGTGAATAAAATACAAAGCAAATATAAAATGGTGATTTTTTTCAAGGTTTTTCTGGTTGGGGATCTTTTGCTCATGTTTGCTTGCATGTTAGGAAGATGATTCTCCTTCAAGTTGTTCCCTTAGTCTCTTGTGTCTTTGAAAAATTTCTCCCTGTTGGAAACAGCGATCAGCAATTCAGACACTTTTCCCTCGACGACAGAGACACCAGCATCCTGAATCCTTGCCCTTCCTCCGTTACCATCAAAGAGGATCCCAAAACAAAAATTTAGTCTGCCAGTGTTCCTTCTTGATGTTTAGGCAACACTCTTTTAGCATTAAAAATTCCAACACTGTTTCAGATGGACAGACTCTGAGTTTAGGGAATAAAGTCATCATCTTGTGGTGACTTTGGGTTCCTCTTAGTTTCTCAGACTGCCAATGG
Source organism: Cetoscarus ocellatus (assembly GCA_037902135.1). Lineage (NCBI taxonomy): Eukaryota > Metazoa > Chordata > Actinopteri > Labriformes > Labridae > Cetoscarus > Cetoscarus ocellatus. The sequence continues at coordinate 83,510 of JBAMNC010001168.1, forward strand.
AGGGGTGAGGAAGGATGAAGAGAAAAAGAAGAAGAGGACGACTTTGACCAGGTAGAAATCAGTCTGAGGAAGGTTATGAAATGAAGTTTGTAGGAGTCAGAATCTCTCCTTGAACCTACTTCATCCACTCTCTTGTTTCTTCTGAAAGGTTTTGAGAAAGCAGCTTGATAAAAATAAAAGTCCAATCTTCCTCCTCTTCTTCATCTTTTGTCTTAATTTCTTCTCGTCTCCGTCTACGTGTCTTTGGGCTCCAGTTTGCAGGACATGTCGAACAGAAGGTTCTGGTTGTCGATTACCTGCAGCTGACGGACGTACGCCTTTGTCTGCAGGTGGGACGGGGACGTCTCTGTATCCATGGCTGCCAGGAGACAGAGGGAAACAAACAAACATGATGTCAGAGATGCTCGTAAAGCATTCCTGCGGTCATCAGATAAATAATACAGAGGTGCAGTGACACTTGACACCACCAGGTGGAGATAAAGTTCAGCATTAAAACTTTTTAAGGCTTGAAAACAAAACTTTCTTAAGCTCTTCTGTTTTATATTATTGTTGTTTTCTACAACAAGAACTACAATAAATACTTATATAAATAATATTCTGTGTTTAAAGGTGCAGATTACTTTTAACTTCTTTTCTTTTAACCTCGCCCATTTTTCCTGCCTCTAACATCAACTTTGAGGACAAAATGTAATATATCCCACTGACTAACGGATGCCATGATAAAGAGATAATCATGGTTCTCACTCTTCTCTAGAAATCATTTTCCAGGACTTTTCCAGGATGTTTTCCGCCCCAGAGGTCTGATTTACAAGATGTGCAGTCAATGGCTGTAACAAATCTATGAAATATCAGACATTCTCTGACATTTTTAGAAATTATGACAAATTTATCACAGAATAGCACAATGACACCCACGGATTCCAGTGTCACACAACCAACTGAAGTTACAATATTGGTGTGGACAATTCTCAGGTTAATTTAGCCTTCTGAAAAACAAGATTAAAGGTTGATGAACAATAACTCTAGCTAGCTCCACCGTATCGTAATGAACTATTATTTCTAACTGTCGGGCATGAACATTGTCTGCTAGCTATCTTTTTAGTCCGGCTTTTACCTAGTGTCTCACTATTATAAATTATGGTTTATACTTGTTTTTTTACTTGTACTTACTCTGTTTTTTATCAATAGATTTTGTGGATTTACTTTTTAGGTAGCCTACATTTTATTTTGCCCTTTTTTATAGTTTCTGTTTGTCACCATTGTTTTGACTTTTTATATTTTATTCCTTAACTTGCATTATTTAATCTACTCATATTTTATGCTTAAGTGTGCATTTGTTACCATGTACATTTTTACTTAATTTCCAGTGTTTAATTGTTGTTCACTAACAAGGTAGAGGGAAGCCAAATAATTTTCCAGGACAATTCAAGCTTTTCCAGGACATTTTACTTTTGTTTTCTAATTTTCCATATGCTTCCCGTGACTGGAGAATTGGTCAATCATTTTCCAGGTTTTCCAGGATGTGTGGGAACCCTGGATAATCAGTGTTATTCATTTCACCTGTCAGTGGTTTATATTAAGCTTGATCGATTTATTTCCCATCACTGTGGGAGCAGGTAGACACAGAGTTTCTGCAAAACAAGCCTGTCATCTCCGTTAAAATGATGGAATGTTAAAGCAGCAAAATGTCAACATGTTAACCGATAAAACCATCATATAATGTGTGTGTGTGTTGGCTTTACCGAGCTGGCTGCTCCTGTATCGCCTGATCATCCTCACCATCTCTGCCACTTTATGCTGCAGGATGACGAGAGGAAACACAGAGAAACAGACGAGTCCCAGATTTCATGAATCAGTTTTTAGAACTTTCCCTTAAATTTTTCATATTTGGTCTTCTGGATTTCCAACATGCAAGAACTTGCAAAAATTAATTATCAATTAATAACAACAAAAAGTGATTTAACTTTCAAGGTCAAAGGCTACAGCTGAAAGGCTGAAGCCTCTTAGAATTTTTCTTTTTTTGAACTTAATTCTCAGTGTGAAAGGGATTTCATAAAATTAAAGATTTATGAGAAAAAAAATGGAACAAAACAACATAAACAAATGAAAAACAATCAAAACAAATCAGAGTAATTTGTCTGAACTGGAGATATGCTGACTCACCATTTTCTCAAAGTTGACGAGCTCCCCGTGAAACGTCTTACAGCTCTCATGAAGAAATGTCAAATCTGAACAAGAAACATGAAACAGGTTATTTATCGCTCAGGTAAACAAACACAGAACAACTCTACCTTAGGGTCCTCGCGTCTCAGTTAGTCTTGTCTTTTGCCGTCTGTGATGCTTTCACATATTGTCTCACTCTGTCAAAGGTTTTGTGCTGCATCATAAAATTACAAAAAAAAAAGCACTTTCTGGATTATGGCTCACATGTTCATTTTTGATGACTGCTGGAGTATGTTTGTTATCAAATTCTACTTTTCATATAAGGAGTAGTCCTGATCCAGCTGCGTTCCCACTGTCCCATGTGGTCCCAGTCTGCTCTGATTGGTTTACAGGTCTACTCTGCGGTAAATCGGTCAGTTCAGCACTGCTTGGTGCAATGTTTTCAACAACTCTGCATTTATTCTACAGTCTATGCTCTATACTGGGGTTGCCACCTCAGGCTAATGGGCTTGAATTAAATCAATGGTAGGATGTAACACTGGTACGTCCATTTAGGAAATTTAAGAAAGCTACTAGCTCTGCAAAGAGACAGAGAGGGAGAAGTCCTGGTGGTGGTTTTTGATTTGTGCTAAGAAGTACTGTGTCACCCAAAGGAGACATGTCAAACACATTAATTTCTTTCAGTATTATGAAAGAGCATAATATAGGCTCTTTATGGTTCACGGAAGAACCAAGAACGAAAACATTTCTATTAAAAAAAATCAAGAAATGTTGGTTATAAAAATGTAAAAGGTTTCAGGGGAGGAAAGGCTATTAGAATAAATGTGTGAGTAATGAACACGTATTTGGACATTTTTATTTTCTTTAAGTTCTTATTTCTTAGGAACATAAATTCATTTTAGATCAAGTTAAATTATCTATGAAATGGCCATTAATTAAAAATAATTCTATATACTTATCTCTACATTTTCGATATTGGAAATCTAATTGTTTCTTCTTTTAGTTTTTGTGCTGTTTACTATAAACGTGTTATAGCTGATTGATTTTTGTTGTGAAACTTTTTATTGTTGCAGTTCTGTTTGACCACAGGGGGCAGCAGAGATACATCCTCAAACTTAACATGATCACTTTTATTTCTTACTCTTTCTTTTCTTTTTTTTAACCTCTTTTTTCCACTTTGACTTATTCCCTTTTTTCAGTCTACCTAGATGTGTTACCATGGAGACAGAGCTTAAGGCTAAGGAGGCACACGCACAGAGCAGCGTACAGTGTGTACAGTAATCTCTTTTAAAGTCTTTTCAAACTAAACGCGGGGAGTTAGAAGAAAGACGAGTGTGTGTATGTCTGTGTGCACGCGTGTTCCTGTGTATGTGTGTGCGGGGACCCCTGCTGGGTCGTATGAGAGCAGCTGAAGAAGGGATGAAAAGAGAAAATGGAGCAGAAAGGAAAACGGTGATGTTGAGGAGGGTCTTTGAAGTTTGTGTGTGTAAGTAGCACAGGTTAATATGGAGCTGATTAGCCAGAAGTGCTAATTAGCGAGGTGGAGCTAATGTGCAGCAGCATCTGGTGGACAGCTGGAGGGAAACCAGTCTCAGAGGAGCAAAGAGTAAGGATTATTAAATGATCCAGAGTTCTGTGATCGGCTAATCAATTCTTCAAAGTCTTTTTGAGGTTCCTCAGACCCTGATCCTGCTCCAGATATTCTCTGAGGACAGCGAGCGCCCTGTGCTTGACAGTGGAAGAGGAACTCTTGAGGAACTGGACTGACCTTGAATGATTAATATCACCAACACTTATGGCCTTAGATAATTTGATTAAAAATAAGCTAAAGTAGATCATTCACCCTTGAAATCCCAGCTTAACAGTTCAGTAGACCATATTTACAGTCACTGTCTTGTGATAAATGTGTTGAACTTGTACAAACATTCATGAGCCTTTTCTTCATCTTGACTGTGTTTTTTTTGAGCTATAAAGTCTCTATAAGTGTGAGGTTTTCAAGGCATCTCCTACAAAATCAGAAATATAAAAAAAGCATATTGCATGTGGGCTTACTTCAGCAAAACATTCAAGGTTCAGTGTTTCCCACATATAGGCAATACTTGCCACCCAGATTTATTTAAAGCCACCCAAGTGTGGTATATTTGCTGGCCTTTAGAGATATTTTTATATTTATTTGTATAATGGGATAATTAGTAATTATAGGATAACAAATGCACATATATTATTTGAAAGCCTTGATAAGATACACAGCCGATTAATAAGGTCAAAGAGCAGAAATACAAAAAATAAACCTATGGCATAAGGGGAAGCAGGGCAAACCCATATTTCACATATCCCGGTACTTAACTCAACAGAATAACTTTAACACCAGAATTCAAAGGGTTGAAATATATATTTATACGATGCATTTGCTATAAATAAACAAGTGTTTTCTGGCAAAGGGGGACAAAAATTGTAAGTTAAAAAAATATTTATAGCTCTGTCAATCATATGCTGAAGGTTTAGTAGATAATACAAGCCTATGAAAGTATGGGTTGAACATAGACATATTTATAAATAAATATAAATACATATGTTTCATTTGTATGCAGATGACACTGTTGTTCACTGTTCTGCTCCCAAACAGCATACTGTTCTCTGTGTTTTACAAGAGGCTTTTGACACAGTGTAAGACACTCTGTGTGAACTAAAAACTGCTCTGAATCCTTACAAAACAATTTTATGGATGTTTTCAAACTCAAAGAAAAGGTCATAGAACCTGTCACGTCACAGGGTCATGTGATTGAGTGTGTATATTTGTATAGATACCCTGGGTTTTTGGTTGAAGAGTCACATCTTATATGCTTTATATTGAGCAACTTATAAAGAAGTTAAAGCTGGGACTGGAATTTTACTTCAGAATTAAGTCTTGCTTGTTCTTTTTGCTGCAAAAAAATCTAGTTGCTGCTACTTTTATACCTCTGCTTGATTATGTTGATGTTTTATAACATCAGCTCCTCCTTGCCTTAAATCTTTGGATAATGTTTATCATGAAGCTTTAAAGTTCATAACCATAATCTCAAAGCGCTAACTCATTATTGTACTCTGTATGATCGTGTTGGCTGGCCTTTGCTGGTCACTTTCAGACTGAATCACTGGTATGTCTTTGTTTATGTGATCAAACTTCCCTCATACTAAAGTAACTGTACTCAAGTGAAAAGTGCTGGAGGCTACAGACTTTCCTCAGTGACTCAGAAGAATTATTTGCATTATCTATCCCCAGAGTTTGTCTTGATATGAGTAAACGAGGTTTCAGATATGCTGCTCCTGCAGACTGGTATCTGCTGCAGGAGGTTTGGGGTCTGCAGGAGCTGGTCTCGATTAATCTTTTTAAAAGTCGATTGAAGGCACTACAGAATGATTTGACTCTGAACTGATTGTTTTCTATGTGCTTTTTCTGTTTGTAATTGATTTATTTATGTATCTTGTTCTTGTTCGTCTTGTCCAGGACACTCTTGTAAATAAGATCCTGAATCTCAATGAGGTTTTCCTGGTTAAGTAAGGTAAAAATATATGAACAAATATTATTTCTATTACTTTTTACCAGTGCCTGGTTGTAAAAGCAGTATTACCACCAGAGGGTGGCTGCAGCCCATGCGAGATAACTATGAAAAGGCCTTTTTGTAGAATTATCAGATCCAGTCGACAAACACAAGTACAGAGCTGATTCTCACCTTTGAGTAGCAGAGGAGTGAAGGGGATCAGAGGAGGTCTCAGACTGGTGATCAGGTCTCTGTAGGACTTGTGATTCCTTGATGGGTCCTGAGAAGACGACAAAACACACATCAACATGTTTGTACTACACATATAATGCCTGCTAACACGAACAGGTTGGCTCCATTAATTATTTCAGACATTTTTTGTAAATTTCTTCACTCATCAACAGCTCAAAGGTTTTAGCTTCTGAGTCTTCAGCCAGAGTCTGAGGGTCTAAACCGTAACATCAAGAACATGTTATACTCACTGCAATGCTCTCAAACTGCTGAAACTGCTTCCTGAATTTCCCAGGCAGACCCTGAATACAAACATGCAGACTTGTTATGACACGGGTTACTAAAAAGTTATTAAGAGATTAATCATAACTGTGCCAGAGTTGAGTTTTTACCTCCCAGGTGAGTCGAAGTCTGCTGACAGCCGGGTTGTCCAAACCCAGAACCACAGCCAAGAAGGACAGCAGGTCCTGCTGCTGCTTACAGCTAAAGCACAAACAAAAACACAACACAGTCACAACAAAGTAAACTCATTTGTTTCTTCATCTATGCAGCTCCAATTGTTTTATTACAGAAAAGATAAAGACTCGACAAAATCTAAAAATAAAATAGCATTGTCTCTAGGGATGCACGACATTATCGGTTTGCTATCAGCATTGGCCTATAGCAGCCTAAAAAGTTAAGTATCAGCCAGTATTTAAATTTTTGTAGATATTTACACCGGATATATCGGCCACACATATTAACTGTAATATTGGCAAATTACAGAAATGTATAATATTGATGCACCTTCTCATCACTGCATTGGCACATTTAAAATTCAGGGTTTCATTTTTAGAAGAGTCAAATGCTGTTTTTCTTGTTTTAGATCTGTAAAACTAAAAGAAACAAGTCTGTTTTGTTTTAGTACAGAGCTTGTGCTCTTGACCAGAAATATCGGTATCGGTGATAATGTATTAAAAAAAACGTAGGCATATCAGATATCAGCAAGAGTCCAATATTATGCATCCCTAATTTTCTCTAAACTGTGGTCTTAGTGTCTCAGCGTCCACTATGTTGGACTTACAGAGCTGCAATCTTGATGAACTTGCGAAGCAGCTGGATCCTCTTCGGCAGAGACTGACACTGAAGGATCTCTGTGGCCACCCAGTGCTGCACCTCGCTGCAACGCTGCAGGACCAGCTCCAGATTCAAGGGGCGCCAGCGGGACTGCTCACCATGAAACACATAACATACAAACTCCACCTGCAAAAGGGATCAAAGAAGATGACACACAAGGTTATACAAACTGAGTGCTAACCTGACAGACCAGATGGACTGTTGAATATATTTCACCAGTCCATCTGGGACAACAAACTGTTTGGGGAAGGCAGAACCTTTCAAAAGCAAATCCAGCAGGTGATTGGAAAATTGTTCTGTCAGTCATATCAATCAAGCACAATCATTGTAGAATGGAGCTCGGCAAGACGGATCTGCATGATTACAGACACTGAATCAGGCTGATCCAGCTGCACTGCAAGGTTGAAGCAGTTTTGGAACAAAAGCAACATTGAGTCTCTGCTCATGTCTGTCCATGTGGAGAACTCCTCCGCTGGCATTGCAAGGGAAGCTGGGTAATGTAGTGACATAGGCTTGAAAACGTTGACATGAGTTTGCAGATAAACTACATTTCCCATAATGCAGCAGCCGAAGAGAAATGAATGGGATTTGCCATTATAAACTTCAATGTTTTTTTGCGACGTCAATCTGGATCAAATCCAGATGAAATTGACTGTGATGATAGAGTTATGTTATATCTATTATCCTGTAAATTTTGAAGCGAATCCATCTCGTGATGTCAGAGATATGATTTTTTAAAATACGGCCCAATGTTAAGTTATGGGATTTTTTGCAAATTTTGGGATTTTTTGCATCGAGACAAATATGCAGATCACCACCAAAATGTAATGGCTTCTTCCTTGGACCAAACCACAACTCTGGTAAAATTTTCATGTAAATCCATCCAGAAGTTGTTGCATAATCTTGCTAAAAGACAAACAAGCAAACAGACAAACAGACAGACAGACCCTGGCAAAAACATAACCTCCTTGGCAGAGGTAAAAACATGCAACGTTAAGTCCAGTGTATAAGGTCTTAAGACTCTTACTTTGGTCTACTTTTGTTGTTTTTAAATTAAACTTGACTTAACTTGGTTTAGGTGATATTTCCTGCAGCAGGATGACACTGCTCTTCTTCAATCTGGACTCTTTAAAACATTTTAGGAGGTTGAAATGTCCAACAGGGACAAAGACTATTGTGTATTTCAGTTCTGATGGCTCAGGTTCAGTAAATTCAATTGCAGTTTTAGTCATTTTTCAGCATCTTCACACTAAATGAGACAGAAAGGGAAATCTAGAGCAGAAACCAAGTGACTGACCTCATGCACGCAGCTGAAGAGCTCCCAGTCGAACACCACCAGCTGATTGGCCACCTCCTCTGCTGACATGTCATGAAGTTTACTGTCGCCTGGTGACCAGTGAATCTCTTCAGGAAGAGGGAGCTGAAGGAAGAGAAAGTTACACCATCAATAATATTGAAGCAGCATGGGAACTGTGCTGTAAAAGTCCCTCCATGTGAGTCAGCAGACAGTACAGAGAAATGCCCCAATGTAGCGTCACAATCTGGTGCATTTTAGAAATAAATTTGTCATATTTGTCACAGTTTTAAATGTCTTGATACAAGCCTTTATGCGATATCTTAGAGCCAAATCAAATACTTATATTGTATATGAATTCATTTTCCACTTTTGAGCCATCTACAAACACCAACTAGGGTTAAATCATACATATCATACATGAGGTAAACTGATAAAAAAAAAAAATATTGAAATACCAACTGCTTGGATGGTTTCACCAACAGTAATAAGGATTTATCAGCAAAAACATACCCTTTCAACCACGACAAATTCTGCCACCTAATGTTTTCTGAATTTGATAACATCTGGATGTGAAGCTGTGGAAGGTCTGATGTGGCCCCAAATAGGGCAGAGCGATTTTAGGAAAAGATCTAATTGTGATTTTTCCGGCTGATATTTTGATTTCCACTCGATTTTCTTAAAAATCAAACTTCAGTGCAATATTCACTATGTTTACAGTATAGACAACAGTAAGGAAATCAGTGATCAAAAGCACATAACACATTATTCATCATCTAATATTGATGATAAATAATCTGTTTTCATCATTTAAGGGATATTCCAACACTCCTAAACAGAGGCTTTGTATTGTTGACCTGCCTACCAACTCTTCTGTAAATGCAAATTGGCTGCAAATCTGGAAAAAAGTTTGTATAAAATAGCTGACACAACAGGTCCTGGGTCAGTCAGGAGCACTACAAAAAATTGCAGCTTTGGAGATCACATGATTGCATTGTTTTAACTCTGTTTTATTTGTGGAAAAAAAATATCAATCTGTACACAAGAGTGTCTGATTTACCTTTATCCATTTATAACACCTTTGAAATCATTACAATCCTGTTTAATCAGTTCATCCGATTATTTAAATAAAATTAAATAGTCACCTTAAGTTGTAAATTTTAATTTTTGAGAGCAGACTTTCAGAAAACGAGTATTGTAATTCACAGGAAGATTTTTCCTTTTTTTGTAAGCAGCAATTGCTTGACAACCAATCAGCCAATAAATCAATAAAGTATTAAGTTCTCACCAGCGAGTCAAGCTCAGAAGGCTCACAAGCAAACAGGTGTGTGTTGACCCCCAGTGTGGTGAAAACTGCCTCATCACTGGGACGAAACACAGCTTTTTCTGAAAACACATTGAAGACAAGTGCAAGTTAATAATATTCTAAATTAACATGGTTTAATTAACAAGGTCTGATCAAGGTCAGAACTTGTCCCAACCTCCGGCTGATGTGACGGCCACCAGTATGAGGTGTCCAGGCAGGACTGGTTGGTCCTCACTGTACTGGAGTTTCTCTCGGACCAAAGCCAGAATCTCCCCGACCCGACAGGACAGACGGCTCCTGATGGTGACGTAGGAATGATCTGGAGTGTAGACCCTGCAGAAGACTGAACACATGGATACAGACAGACACATGAGGGCCTGTGGAAAGTTTTATTAGCCTCTAGGTCCTGATCTTATATAGGGCTGCACAACTGGAAACTTAGCACTGGAATTAATGGGAATAAACAGATATAGTCTAGGAACACCAAATTGAAGGTTGACCCTTGTAAAGGGATTTTAAACATAGTTGAGAAAAATATATTTTAGCATAAACTTGGCTAATAAACCAAATTTCGTGGAAGTATTAGGGCTGGGAAATATATCGATTACATGGATTAATTCAAATTATTTTCTGCAGAAGATTTAAAACTAAAAATCAAGATTTTTTTCTTGACTTATTCCAATTGTAAGTTGTTGCAATATTTGAAAATATAAATACTGAAACTTTACAGTTTTTATGATGGAAGGCCCTGTCAGGTTTTGCAAAAGCACATGTTTAGGCTAATATTTGTTTGTTTTTTTAAATTAGATTAAATATTGATCAGAGAGTTCCATGTTAATATGCTGTGAAAATAGCTCAGCTTTCAGTGTTTATGTAGAAAAAACTACAGAATCAACATTTTATGACATGCACTTTAACCTTAAGGGGGAAAGTCTGGTTTGGGAATATATTTTGATAACATAGAGGCAAAACTTGATTCATGGCATTTTTGTTTCACTTGGAGTTTTTTTTCCCTTTTTTTCTTTGAGAGGGAAGAAATTGTAATTGCAAATAGTGTTGTGGGAAAAAAACGGGGGTTTTATTTTTAGGCCATATCGTAGAATATCTCTGCTATTTCTCAATCAAATGCACGCAGATGCTACCTCCTGCAGGGGTACTGAGGCCACGCCCCCTACATGCACTGTGCAGTCCTTCATCACGTGCACAGGTTGTCTCTAGACCCTTGGACTACTGAGGCCACACATATGCACCTATGGATTACATAAAGTAAGGCTGAAAGTGATTATTCAATAAAATATTTAAAACTTGATAAAGTTCTGCTTACAAATAAATCTGTTTTTGTAATGTTTTGGTTTTTAATTGTTTAATTTCTCATGGATGTCTGACTATGACAAAACAAAATATTTATATTTATATTTGGACATAATACAGTTCATTTATTTCAACCCCAATTTCCAGTGGAAAGTTTCCAATTTGGAATATTTCAGAAAATTCCCCAGCAAGTTTCTGGAAAGTTTCCAGAAATTTTGTGGGAATTTTCCACCGTTTTGCAACCCTAAGCTTGTATTTGGATTCATGTTCTGTTCGATCAAAGGGAGCCTCCTGGTCTTATCTAAAACGTAACATTAGCCCCTCTTAGCAAAAAGCTAGACTCTTCTTCTTCTACTATTACAGAGAACAGTTTTTCCTCTTTTCCCCTGAAAGTTTACCCGACTCTACCCAGCTTCCTCGCAGGTCCATTGGTGTGTAGCCTGTAAGCCCACAAGACGCAACATGTATAGACGGACATGTTTTTTCTTCCCTGATGATGCAAGGCTAACCGTTTCCTCTGCTTTCAGTCTTAGGCTAAGCTCAGTTTAATACGATCCTGGATTTGCGATCCTCTTTGAAAAGATGTAAACAAGTGTGCGTGTGTACGTGTGTGCCCTCGTCCTGGGTGTGTCAGTCAGTTTGTGATTTGTATATCCAGACCATGGTCTGCAGGTGTGTTTGCATTGTGTGTGTGTGTAGCACAGCCTTTCTTGTTTTGCACATGAGTAGGTGTGTGTTTTTCAGAGTGTGTCGTACTCTCGTCTGAGCCTCTGAAGGCCTCTCTCGGCTGCAGACAGGCGTCGATACGTCTGAAGTGTCTGAACAGAGGACGGACCTGCTTCTTCCTGCTCTCCTTCTCCTCATCAGACCTGAGCACACAGACACGAGTAAAAGATGAAAGATAAAAGCTGTTAAAAATAAAAGCTATTTGAGATGATGATGTAGATATTTTGCACTGAAATGTCTTACTCTATTACAAATGACTAATCATATGTGACATTTTCACTCAGGACCTACTTTACCCTAAGTGTTCCCAACAGTTTACAGAGCAGGGGAAGTGTACTAGAATTATATAGCTGTAACAGTCCAAGTAGCCGTGACAGAGCCACCATGAAAAGACACAGCAGGCATATTGTTGCCCATTGACATGCATTATCACAGACTGCTGCAGGAAGAAACAGGTTCCTTTAATGGAAGCTGTTGTTCTGTTTCTGTATCTCATGATGGACCACACTTTCTTCTTTGCCATTGGTTGAACCTTCAAGCTCCTCCCCTCATGCATTAACTTTATATTAAAACTCCTTCATCCCGGTCATGGTGTGGCGTTAATGAAAAGTCCAAGTCAGCTAGAGATGTGCTGCTCAGCCATTTTTCTTTTTTTACCAATAAGAGTTCCTTTTAATAAACTTACTAATTTGTCCTTAATAACAAAAAAATATTACCTTGACAATAAGTGCTGTAAAAACAAGACATATATAATTGTTTTTCCACTTTAAATGAGTCAGTCTTTTAAAATCCTTCAGCTTGAAACATACTTATCAAATATTATTATGTTTTTGGGATTTTGCCCACACTGTTGTTATATAATAAAAAACAACGAAAAAATATTGAAATTAATAAAGTAAATGACATAAAACTTTTAGGTGTTATTATTGATGATAATCTGACTTGGAAATCACATATTAATATAATCAAAGTGGAAAGAGCAAAAACGATTGCTTTGTTACACAAAGTAAAGGATTACTTAGATGATAAAGCTTTGTATCTTTTGTATAATTCATTGATTGTTCCATATCTGACCTATTGTGTTAAGGTGTGGGGATGTGCATGTAAAACTTCCATCCAGCCAATTTTCATTTTACAAAAAAAGAGTCATAAGAATTATTGCTAGAAGTCAATACAGGGATCCTTCAAACCCATTATTTGTTAAACTGCAGTTGTTGAAATTCGAAGAGTTAGTAGATCTCAGTATGTTGCAGATTATGTATAAAGCTCATAAGAAAATTTTACCGATCAACACCCAGAACCGATTTGAAAAAAGAAAACGTTGTTATAAAAAAACCAAGGTTCAGAACTAAACTGAAGGAGCGCTGCGTTACAGTGAGAGGAATCAGTTTATGGAATAATGTGAACAAAGAAACCAAAGAAGCTCAATCAAATTTTATCTTCAAAAAAAGTATCAAAGCCAGTATGCTGCGTAAATACAGGAAAATGTGTTATTTAAGTCTTGCTATGTTTGTTTTGTGGAAAAACGTGAATTAACATGTGGACCTTTTGTTTGTTTGTTTTTGATAATAAGAAATAATGAACTGTAAAAAGGCATGTTGGCCTGCAGCTCTTGTGTATTTGTATTATGTGTTTAGTTAATTAATATCTTGTGAGAAAGGGGCCGACTCTTTAAGATTTTTCTTCATTCTGCTCCTTTTCATTCACATGTTTGAGATTTTTCTTTGTTTGTATTGAATGTTTTATATACTAACAGAATGAAATAATGACCTGATTGGCAGAATCATTAAATTTGATGTACTGTTTTTTTGTTTTTTTTTGTGGTGTTAGATAAAAAAAAACTCCCTCTCGTGATCCTGGGGACAAAAAATGCCAGAGCTCTAAAATCAGCTGTAAAATATTTCATATAAAAAAATGATTGAAATTAGTCAATATTTTAAATTACTTCAGACCAAATTATAAATATTAAATACAATTATGTTTTGGAGGTTTTAATCCTCCAAAAGCCAGTATGTTCAAACAACTTCAAAGCTTTTTTTCATGAAATAAAATTTGAAGGGTATTCTATTCTATTATTATTTGGCCCTGAGATGATGAAAGGCAGGAACATGGATTTTGATGCATTGTTATTGTTAAAGTTGTTATTGTTAATGTTATTTATGCAGGCACCCTTGCAGAAAACAGTAAGAAGTGTGAAATATTTTGCCACATGGGAAAAATCTTTCAAGGGACAGTAGCTCCAACAAAGCTTCTTATCCATACTGACACTCACACTCTGAACATACTCTAGCTGCCACTTAAATTCAACATATAAACCAGAGTGGTGAGTGGACTTGTACAGTGCTTTTCTAGTCTGATTACACACCACTGATGCTACCGAGCATCACTTACTTAGGTGTTAAGTGATTTAACCAAGGGTATGTTGGCGTTTGACTTCAGGAAGTGGGAATCCAGCACTCTACCTACTCTATCACTCATTCATAAAACTGAAATGTAGTTCACGATTTTACAAATACACCTTACCAAAAAAATGGAAAAGAGACACTGATTTTAAATATGAGGAGGTGGGCAAAGCTGATAGCGCTTCTTCTCATGTTTTCTTTTGTTCTTGTTTTGATTAAGAGCCCACTTAAGACAGAATCAGTATAATGTTGTGATTATATCTTACGGGCAGTGCAAGATCTCTGTCCATCTCTGCAGTTTGAGGACGTCCTCCACCAGCTCAGGATACCGGCTCAGCTCCTGAACCGCGCACAGATACAGCTCCTACACGAACACATAAAAACAGATTCATCAGCACAGACTTTAAAGAACAGAGACGACCTTACATGTGAGGGTTTGTGGAAAAAGGTGTGTGCCGAGCTGAGTCAGACTGCTTACACGTTGCTGTGACAACCTCGTACCAAAAAACAACACACCCCACCCTGCAGAGGGGTTATTATTTTTTTACAGTTTTCATGTGTGAACATTGTTGTTTTTCTTTTTATTTAACGGCTCTTATGCAGTTTGATAGTACATACAGACTGTATTTACTGAGTGTGTCTGTATTGCAAACTGGGACAAAGGCTGTGTTTTCAGTTTGTAAAACACAATTTTGGTTTTAGTGGTTTTACACATACTTATCCACTATATGTGTATATACTTCTGTATTGTATATCTGTACATTCTAATATTTATCAATAAAATATGTGTACATCTCCACATAAATCAGTACAGACTAACAGTACTCCATATCTATTCACAATGCCTAGTATATATGTATATTTGATGGTACATTTCGAACCATTGTCTTCAGGCTGTTACAATAACATACCTATGGTTCCTTTTTTTCTGTAACTACATAAAGATATATAATCACGCACTTTACGGAAGTGATGAAAGCAGGTCAACAACACCAAGTCTCTGTTTAGGAGTAGAAGTTGGAGTATCCCTTAAGTAATGAAAACAGATTATTTATCATCAATATTAGATGATGTATACTGTGTTATGTGTTTTTGATCACTGTTGTCTATACTGTAAACATAGTGAATATTGCACTGAAGCTTGATGTGAAGAAAATCATGAATCGAATTGACATCGTAATATCTGCCAGAAAAAATGCAATTGGATCTTTTCCTAAAATCACTCAGCCCTGGTCCACACTAACTCAAGGATGAACTGATCACATTTTTGGGATCTTATACCCCTTTCACACTGGCCACAAAAACGTTTAAACCCAGTAACAATCTGCTGTCGGCAGTGGGAAAGGGTCTAATCTGCATTTTGACCTGGGTTTACTAACCCTGCAAGCGACACGGGTTTTTATCGGCTCGCCTCTGATCGGCTTCAGTGGGAACATCGCACCCGGGTCAACGTGCTAATTTACGGATGATGTCGGCATAATGTGCCGACGGCATAACATCGCGCCCATCCCCTCCATCTGTAACTTACATGACTCTTTGCCGTCTCAGCAACAAAAAAACAGCCACGCAGCTCGTCTGCTGGTGATTAGACCCGGGCCTGCTGGCAGTGGGAAAGGAGTCACCTGCCAATTGTTCGCAGGTTAACGCGCGTTGAAATAACCTGCGTTTACCTTCTAAGTTTAGTATGAAAGTTCATACTTTGCATCTGGGCTCAGTACCTCATGTACGCTTTGAGGGATTTTCTTCAAACTTTTCTCAAGTGTTCAATCTGACTCAAAAATGATCTGGTTAGATTTTGGAGGTCAAAATCAAGTGTGTGTGCAGCAATCTATGCCGCAGCATGCTCCAGGATGATGTAAACATGAATCCAGAAGTCGTTTCCTCTCAGCAAGCAGATAGCAGTAGATTCACACCATTGTTTACCAAAAATAAATGACTCCTCTACATCGTTATGCCTCATTTTTTACACTTGAATGTGTCCGGGATTGTTTCTGTGTATTTCGTACATATTGTATGAAACATTTTAATGTTTGTGTAAAATATAAATATTTTTTATTTATCTGTATGAGTGCATCACTTTTGTAAAGCTGTTTCAGGGCCGTCTCACTGCCGCAGCTGTGTGTTATGGATGTTCTGTGTAATGTTGTGTGAGTGTGTGATACAGATATTAGAGTAATGCTACTCCAATAAAGACGAACTCATTGGATGTGTTCTTGTGAGGGAAGCACCATCAAACGGGTATGTTTATGGTGGTTGAATGTTGTCTGGTAATTGGCTGGAACTCTGCAGGCATTCGTCTGGAGGGGGAAAATTTAAGCGTCTGCATCTGTACATGTGTCTTTTTTCGTGTTACCTTTGGGAAGTTGTTGCTGCGCTCCCCCTCCTCCTGCAGCAGCTCTCTGTAGGTGTCCAGATATCGAAACGCCACGTTCAGCACCGCCTGCTTCCTCTCTACTCCGTCCATCCCTCCATCACTCTCCCCTTCTTCCTCCTCCTCCTCCTCCTCCTCCTCTTCTTCTGCCCGTTTCTCCCCTCCATCCTCTCTTCTCTCACCCTCTCCCTCCCTCCCTCCCCCGTTTCCCTCCTTCGCCTCCGTGTCTAGAGAGAATCTGAGAGAGTTCATGTTAAGGAAAGGACTGGATTTGTCTTGAAACATTACTCTGATGACAGGACCGACATTTTCAACAGTGTAATAAATTATTTATGCCAAACTTGAAGTACATCTTTAATGTTTTAGAACTGAGGATAATCAGGTCATGATGAAATGTTAAACAGTAAGTGAAAACTAAATATTTAAATGGCAACCTGATACTGTAAAACACCAACATGCACGTGTGAAATACTGAAGCTTTAGGATTGAACAAAGGGCATGGTGACATGCTCAGATTTAGACTGGGGAATATGGGCCACAAATTGTATCTTGGGGCTCTTAAGTTGAAAGCTGATGCACAGAAATAATCTCAATATATTTATGACAAAGAAACTAGAAATGCTCCGAGAGCACAAACCTCCACAAAGGCATTTTCAACATTAAAAGGAAAGTTGATGTAACATAGTATTAAACAAATCCCAGTCCTAACATTTTTGGAAACAGGCAACAAATTCAAAATATTAAATATCTTGTCCTAGTAGTTTATTCATTTAAATATAAGTTGAAAAGGATTCACTGATCATTGTTTTCTGTTTATCATTATGCTTTTTTAGAGTCACCAATTAACTTAATGTGCGTGTTTCTTTGGTCTGTGGGAGGAAGCTGCAGTGCCCGGGGAGAACCTCCACATGCGCAGGGAGAACATGCAAGCTCCACACAGACAGGTCCTGACTAACTGGGTTT
The DNA here is from genome assembly GCA_037902135.1 of Cetoscarus ocellatus. Taxonomy (NCBI): domain Eukaryota; kingdom Metazoa; phylum Chordata; class Actinopteri; order Labriformes; family Labridae; genus Cetoscarus; species Cetoscarus ocellatus. The sequence goes on from JBAMNC010001168.1 coordinate 100,914, forward strand.
GAACCAGCGACCTCCTTGATGCGAGGCATGTACACTACCTTCTACACCACCGTGTCACCCTATATTAAGAAGTAAAACTGAATCTGGACTCAAGTATTGTGATAATATTCTATCACTGATGCCACTGATGATTTCAACCCCTCCCTCTTAATGCGATAAAAAAAAAAAAAACTTTTTAGTGGAAAAATTAGGAAGAATCACCTTGATTATAGTATCTTGCCAGTACACAACCCTAATTAACTGTTACTACGATCACATACTTGCTGCAAAACTTCTTCAAAGATCCATAGTCACAAAACAAAACAAAATAAAACAAAAACTTAAGTTTATCTTGGACAGCTCCTGATTACTTTGCATGCTCTTCCTAGAAAAAAACAAAGGATGGGTCAGACTTCAGTCCAAAGAAAGATTTATATATGTGTATCTTGAGAAGTGAGATTATTGCCTTGCCTTCACTCAGAATAAATACTTCGATCGAAACCCTTCAGAGGAAAAAATCAAATATGTGAAAGAGATAGTAAAAGAAAAAGAGAAACGTCTTCTGCTTCATATTCTTCAGAGACAAATGCTCAAAATGAAGCATCATCGGCTGCGGCCATTTAAAAATCCAAACTGTTTCAAGTGTTTAATTAAAGAAGAATTCATCTTCATATCGAGACCATGAGCAGTTTATAAATCTATCTTTAATGAGTTCTGCTTAAACGTCTCAGAGAGGCAGCAGCTCTGAGGAGAAACTGTAACTACAGAGAGACGGAGCCGCCATGATGACCCACATATATCTACACACTTACACACTCACACACACACACACACACAGCTGCCTCTGTCTCTGCACATACACTGTGATCTAACTGAGTGCAGTACACGCAGCAGCCTGAGGAGGGCACCAAAAGTGAATATGCAGCTGCTGCTTTGATGGGTTATTTTTGCAGCTCAGATTTGGTGTGTTTGGGTTAACGAGGGCGGCTGAAAGGTTTGGTGCATGAGTGAAACAATATGAGAAAATACAAATACATCATATAACAAACAAACATGTCAATTTAAGTGAACTAATTAAGATCAATTAATTGAATATCAAGCCAATTCAAAATGATGTAAAAACTCTAATATAAGCATTTTATTTACTGAGAGCACACACAAATTTCAACTTAAAACAAACAACCTAAATTTCCTTTTTTGTAATTACAATTGAACACAACATGAAGCTGCACTAACCTTCAACCCAAAGTCATTTAACCCTTTAATGCCTGTTGTACCATATTTGATACATACTTTTACGATACCTCTATGTAATCAATATGATCAACAAATTATTAAAAAAAAACATCTGAATACAATCAGATAAATGATAAAAATGTCCTTAAATGGATTATCAGTTGCCAAAAACATCTAATGTATCAAATGAGATAGAAAAATATAGATGTTATGGAAATTTTGATTTTTTAGGATTTCAGTAGAAAGTGAAATAAACATTTCAGCTCCAAAAAATTAGAATTTTCTGGCTATAATTTGTATTTTCAGGCATTAAAGGGTTAACTAAACCAACAGAAGAATGCACAGTGATACTGACAGGACCTTAAACACATCACAACCTGCCATTTCACCGAGTTCGGTTAGCTGAACTGCTTTTATACTGCAGTTTTGCAGCCTAGTCCAGAGTAGAGCTGTGCAAGTTTCTAACAAAACACATATTTTGAATATCAAAACCCAAAGTTTCAACTGTAACATTGGGACCCACATCAATCATCAACACTCCTGCTTACCTGTACACAGTTTTTCTACTAATATTAGTTGTTGCTGTGGTTACAGCCATGGCCACAGCTCGATTAGTGTTTCTGAAAGTGTAGTTTTTCCTGTGTTTTGGCCTTCTGTTCTAAGGTTGTAAAAAAGATACTTTAATATTTTTTCAAAACCATATTTTTAAAAGGAGAACATAAAGTTTTCCCTTAAATAGTATTGAAAATATTGAAGCTTACAAAACAGATCTAGTGTCAGATTTTTCAACCCAGGGCTGCAAAGACTTGATTCACAACAGAAAATAATTACTTAAATTGAAACGGCAAGTATCTTCTGTTATTTATAACCTTGATCTTGTGATTTTTTTTTACTTTATTTGAGCACAAAATCGTAGGACCAACTGTCCTAAGTTTACCTTTTAATAAAATCTGCAGGAAAAAAAAATATATTTCAGAAAAACTTTAATGACAGAAAAAGTGTTTGTTTACAACACAAGGAAACCTTCATGGATTTCCGGCAAATGTGTACTCATATGTCCCGTTAGAAAAGAAAAGAAAAGATTATTTTTCAATGACTAGTTATTACTTTTTAATCATTTTTGGCCATGGTATTGAACATTGAACAGTGAACTGGATCCCGTTGGGCTGCGAGGCCCTTACAGCCCTCCTGAAATCAGACTGGCCCCCTCGATTCTTTGGCACCTGCCTTGTTGGTCCTCGAAAGAAAAGCTTTGATTGGTTTACTGACCTTACAACCTTAAAGATGGAGAGGGGTCTGGTGTAGTGACATTTTTTGGTGTTTAATAATGTTTAATAATGTTAGAACGTAAGCTGTATTCAAAGTATAATGGGACAGGAAGAACAATGACAGCTTAGATAAAGTTGAACAATCCCACAGATCTGTCCATTTATGAAATAATAAGATCACAAATACAGTTACTCTGCTGAGGTCTCTCTCTGGGCCTTGCCTCTGTCGTTATCCATGAAGGCAGGATTACAGCTTAGATCGGCACGGTGTGTGTGTGTCTCATGAGCTGCTGATAAGCTCATACACAAAGGCCCGTGCTTTCATGAAGAGGTATTGGCAGGTGCTTTAACCTCAGTTTCTGGCAGATTTATGCTATAACTCAATCTGCAAACATTCCCCTTCCAGGACATCTCTGTTGCTTTCCACTCTGAGACACGGCCTTCAGATCTCTTAGCAGGACTCCCACATGAAGCCAGAGATCCGAATGCATGAGAAGGTTGCATGCCCTCAATGAACCCAGTTAGTAGGGACTTCTCATGGCCCTTATCTATTTGTCTCTGCGCTTCAGTCTCAGACACAAGGTGGATGTGTATTTGTGCATGTTTTTCAGACATATCTCTCCCTATGCAGCACATTGAACAAATAGCTCTGTGTAAATCAGTGACCTCAAAGTTGCACATCAGGGTGGAACATTATCACCTGGAATTATCCAATCATGTCATGACACGATGAAACCTTCCAATCAGACCCACAAAATATACTATAAAAAAAGCTGTCTTGCCTATGACTCTGCAGACCCACCTCACCTGTCCGTTTGTTAACTGAATAAAGACCACTGGCTGCAAGTTGGCTGGACTCTTCTCCTCTGATTTTGACTTTGCATCTTTTTCTACAACAAAGTTTTTGTCTCCTGCACACCTCTAGAAGATTAGACTCAAAGCAGCAAAGTGTAGGAGTTTAGAGGCCCGATGCCTGGCACAATCCTCCAGAAAATTGGACACAACACTGGCTGCAGACCTCCATCCTCATATTTTCTTTTTACTTGCCCTAAGTGAAAAGGTTTGGACACCCTGCCTCTGATCACTGTGTGCTTCTATGAACTGATGAAACAAGAATCATACGGCAAACTGCAGGACGTCAAACAACAAATCATGAGGAGGTGCATGAAGAGATGGATTTCTGGATATTTCGCTGCCCTCCTCACTGTTTACTCATTCAAAAATATTTCAGTTATCTTTTTCATGTGTTGAGGGGCTGCAGCTGAGTCCCATCTTCAGTCCTGAGTTATATAACTAATTAAAACAAAACCTTGAGTCTTGTATGGTTCTGTGACTCAGTTTCTCTGCTGCCGATGTGGTTTAGCCCCCTGTGATGACACGCTAAATGTTACATGATATATTCATCATCATCTGACAGAAACGCAGACAAATATGTCAGGAGAAGATTTCTGTGTTTCTGTCAGGAAAAGGTGAAGATGAAAACGAGTGTTTTTCTCTCTCTGTCCGTCCCTCCCACTCTTCTTCCGCCCACATCCCTCTCTGCTCTACTTCCTCTCCTCCCTCCTCATCCTCCCTCCAGCTCTCTGCTCTTTATCTCGCTGTGTGTGGGTGAGTGTTCACGTGGACGACCATCGCTCTGTCACTGCACAGAAAACATAGCATTCATTTGCATTTTTAATGACGGAGCATCATATAAAACTTTTATCTAGTGAGTCTGCTGGTTTATATTTAAACTTGTATATCTGTGAATCAGAATCTTTCTTTAATTTGTGTACCATCTTTCTATTAAAAAAAACAAATGAAGTGTCTTTTCAGCAGATTCTTTTAGAGCAGTGGTTCTTAAATGGTGTGAAATTAATCAATCATAAGTTACAACTTTACAACAACTCTTCATCTTTGGATTTCCAGTTTACTCCACCAGTTATCTGTGTGCATTGATTTAGTTTGAGAAGCTATATAACTCCTGAAAAACTTAACAAATTTAACCCCAATATCCCAGACACCTGTATAAAGTGTGGAACAGAGAATGGCGCCTTGTACGAGTTGTATTTGGAAATTAAACTTTATACAAGAATTTTGAAGAAGGATAAAAAACACAGTCTCCACTATTATAGATAAAGAAATCCATAATGCATGAAAATCTGTATTCTGGGAATTATTCCAGAAATGTTGGCCCTGAGAACTCATGAGAGTAAGCTGTTGAACCTCTGTCTCATACATACGAAGTGTCTTATTGCTGGACTTTGGAAAAAATGTTCATTGCCCATCATTGAATCTGTGGTTTGCTGAACTGGAGCACTAAGGCATTCAGTGATGATGAGGTAAGCCATCATGGTACATTTTTCAATATCAAAGACACTTTCTAGGATATTGATAGCCAATTTTTATGGTCAAAATATTGTCTGTAAATGTCGGCTAAAATTGTGATATCTGATGATACCGATGATCAGCTTTACTATCTGCTAATACCAATATTGGTCTGGTAATATCATGCATCCCTATGCACCTCCATACCCACTTCTATGCCAGTGACACAGCAGTTGAAGGTCTTGCCCAAGGACACATCAATATATGACAGCAAAACTAGGCTTGAAACTTTGACCTTCCATTGATCTTGAGGCTACTCTAAGAACTGAGCCATCATTGCCCCCTGGTTCTGCCCCCTGGCCTGTTAGCTTATCTGAGTACTAGGCTTTCTCTGATGTAAGCAAACTTCCTGGAGCAAGTCCCATGCTGGCGAAAATCTGGCCTCTTACACTGCAACAGATTACATTGTGCAAATGTGTTTGCTCAAGCTGATGATTATTTAACTCAAAGAGGAAACAAACCAAGGATGGGCTTAAGGGGCTCAATGCGAGAGCTTATTGAGGGTAGGGCTATGCATGAAGCAAAACCACAAAAAACTGATGAAAATAAGGGTGGGACGAAATATGAATCTCAGCTGGAACAGACAGAAATGGGCAGAGCCAAAAATGAATGCTTAATTCAGAGGGACAAGCTAAGGCGGGGCTGAGTGTAGAGCCAAACTGGGATACACCAAAGGGTGCGGAGGTTAACATGAAATCAAAATTTAGATTCAGAGGGAGATGGGACAGTCAGAAGAGGGCAGGGCTTCAAACTTACAGTCAGTCAAACTTGGATGTACGAAAATCAGCGGAGGCTTGATATCGAGTGAAAAAACAGAAACTGAAGGGGCAGGTCAAACATAAAGCTGTTCAGACGGTGCAGTTATTCAGGCAAACACAAACATGCAGCGACAAGACTGAAATCTGACAGACGGTGATTCCTGAACAAATAAAAACTTGTGTCGAATCAGAAAAGAGTGTTTCTAACAAGAATAAAGCTCCAGCACTGACACAGAGAGGATCTACATCTCTTTAGTCAAACACGTGTGAGACGGCTCGTGCTTACCTCAGAGCACATTCTGTCCAGGTAATTATGCATGAGTGTGTGAGAGTGTATGAAGGATACTGCTGCAGCAGAACCTGCTGGAACCTGTCGGCCGTCAGGAAGATAGGATGTGTCAACATGAAGTCATCCAGCAGAGTTTCTGCACAGAGAAGGAGAGACAGAGACAAATTTAGGTTACTTTTACAGGGTGTACCTGAACACATCACTAGGGATGGGAACTGAAAAACAATTCTGGTTGGGAATCAATAATAACTAACGCACAGAACTAATATTAACAGTGACTTGACTTCAGATTACCTTATGAATTATTCTACTGAGTTAAATTAATTATGGCAGACAGGAGAAGGGGTATTTAAAATTGTGGCTCAATTTTACACAAAAATGATGATAAGCGCACATCATCCTGTATCTGCGTCTAAATGATTTTAAGCAAGAGTTCAATTCAATTCAGATTTTAACTTTAATAATCCCCCCTCTGGGTTATTTGTTTTCTTACAAACAGCTGATGAAACCAAACTCTGATATAAATAAATAATTCATCAATAGTCAGACTTGATAAAAGATGACAAAAAATACAAATAACACAACAAAACCAATCAGTCTGATGATACACATGCAAATTTTGTTTTTATTTTGTGAAACAAAATTTGAACATCTATGGATGACAATAATAATTATATTTTTGCATTAAAAATACAATCCCAGTTAAAGAAATTACACACCGTTGTCTTTACAGGGTTTCAAAGCGGTGGAAAACTTCCAGCACGTCTCTGAAAACTGGGAAAGCTGGGGAATTTTGGAAATATCCAAATTGGAAACTGAATTATATCCAAACATAAATAGGAATATTTTGTTTTGTAATAGGCATAAATCCATGCAAAATAATACAATTAAAAATGTAAAATGAAATGTGTGACCTTAATAGCTCCAGAAATCATCCGTGCACGTGATGAAATGCCAGTGCAGTAAGCATTGTGCTGTGTGCATGTGATTGAGGAGAAGCAAAGATATTCTCAAGTATACCTGCATGACATCTGGTTGTTTTAGCCAAGATTATGCTTAAATATATTTTCCTCAACTACATTTAAAATCCTTTTAAAGTGGCCAACCTTTAATTTAGTAAATTCCAGGTTTAATCAAGTTTATTCCCTTTAATACCCATGGAAGTTTCCAACTTAGAAAATTCCAGGAATTTTGCAGCCCTATGTTTTAACCAAGAATTATCATTAAAAATCATCATGGTTGCCATTACTCAAATTACCGCCATGGCAAACATTGCAACACTGTGGTGTACCCACTTTTACCCAACCCTAGTTGCGATGTTCAAACAATACATTGTGCACCCACAGCCATCTGAAATAAGCCCAGTGTCCCACTTTTTGGTCCCAACCCACCAGCTGAATACAACTAGAGAACTCAAACACATTAAACATTTATCAGAGAGAAACATACTTCCTGTTTCTAAAAGCAAAACTGACAAAACACACACAAACTAAATTTAGGCCATGAAGACAAATTTAGTGCAGTTGTTCCTAACTCACAAAACCAGAACTCAGGCTTTTAAGTTACAAACAAAGGGCAGACAGTAAGACTTGTCTGCTTTTAAATAAAGGTTGTATCATAAAAAAGAAGCAGTGTTTATGTGTGTGCCCTGCAGAAAGAAACATTCACATAAAAGCTGTTTTTACCTCAAACTAAACTGTAATAAAGCAAGCGTGATGAGCGGCTGCAGAGGAAACGGCTGTAATTTAAGATGCTGACAAAACCAGAGGAACATTTACTAAAATATACTGCTGCCCTGTGTGAGTGTGTGTGTGTGTGTGTGTGAGTGTGTACAAGTGTGCGAGTGTGTGCGTGTGATGCATGCTGCAGTGGGCGTGACCTGCCCGGGTCCGCCTCTCTGCAGGCGGTTACCATAGAGACACCACGTTGCCGACAGTGAGAGGATGAGGAGGGAAATGTGAGAGAACTGAGGAGGGGAACGAACGTCATACATGTGTGTTTGTGAGTGTGTGTGAGTGTGTGTGTTTGGATATTGACACCACAGTGTAACTGATAATGGATCTGAGATACCGACAATGTGGTTGATTGATTGGTCACATAATCAATAGTTGAGTGGATTTATCTTGGCCGTAAAGCCTGAGCGGTCTGTTTGAGGTCCAGTGGAGGGTTTGACTGATTTAAAGCCTTTCTCTGAGGATTAAGTGTTATTGATCCTGATCTTATTCATTCAGTATTGATTATCAACTGATAAAAAAATCCATCAGTACTTAAAGTACTCTTATTGATTAAACATGAATTAGATAGACTAAAATAGAGGCAGATGAGGATCTTAAATCTGACACACTTAATTGTAGGAGCTTCTTGACAGCCCTGAGACAGACTCTTCTTGAATTATTGATGAATTTCAGAGTCTCTCCTGATGATCTTAAATCAGCTGATGGCTTACAAGCTGTAAAGTTCAGCACAGATACTCAAAAGTTTGTTGTGAAAAAGACTGCTAGGTCATTTCATTCCTTAGAATTTGTGCAAAGTTTGACAGAAATTCACTCAAAGTTTTATTAACATACAACACAAGCAAGTGATGATCAAGGAGGGCCTATGACCTCTGAATTCTAACCAGTACATCTTTGAGTCAAAGTGGACATCAGTGCAAAGTTTGAAGACATACCTTAAAAGAACTTGAAAGCACTCGGAGAGCATTAGCCAAGGTAGCTCACATATTGCTGTTACATCTATAAGCAATAGTTCCATAATAAAGTTACCATTATAATGATTCCTTGACCCTGAAAATCCACACCTAGCACTCAGAATCATGTTGATATCATTATAAGTTAGAAAGTTATCGAGCAAAAACGACTGTTCACCAATGGTGGTTATCTGGATCACCACCAAAATCTAATCATTTTTAAGTTGGGCCATTACCAACATCTCCTGAAAATTTTAGCTAAATCCGTCCAATAGTTTATGAGTAATCTTACCAAAAAACAAACAAACATATGCTGGCAAAAACATATCCTCCTTGGCAGAGGTAAATATTAAGACAAAAGAATTCAATGGACTGTTTCATGTGAAAACGGCTGCAAGGTGGTGCAGCAGGTAGTTTGCATGCCTCACAAGAAGGTTAGTGGTTCGATCCCTTTGACAGTCTGGGCCTTTCAGTGTGGATTTTGAATGTTCTCCCCATGCATGTGTGGGTTCTCTCTGGGCACTCTGACCTCCTCACAGACCAAAATCATGCTCATTGGGTCAACTGGTGACTCTAAATTTCCCTTAGGTAAGAATGTGAGCTCGGATGGTTGTCCATACCTCTATGTGGTCCTGCGCCCAAAATTGGCTGGGATAGGCTCCAGCGCCCGCGACCCCAAGTAAGCAGTACAGATAATGAATAAATGGATGAATGGATGGATGGATGTTTAATCTTTAAACCATTGTCGTAGGTGTCGACTCATAAAATGGAAGAAAAGTACAGTGAGTTTTCAGGACTGTGCTGTCATGGCAGAGCGTTTCTTGAAAATGTGGCCCTATGCACTACACGCATTTTACCTAACATGCAATCAACCAAACCTGCATGTATTATGGTGTTTTTAAAAAAGAAAGTAAGTGTGTCCCCTCTTCCATCCTCTCTAAAAACAACAGTAAAGTCTTCACATTCTAATCAGCCTTTTCAAGCTGGCTTGTAATTTAGTCAACAGACTAAATCTCAATCAAACGCCTCCCCTCCCCATATGCTTTTGCAGCTCATTTTATTTTGAAAAAAGTTAAAGTACGTGTGCTTTTTCCAGGTTAGCATGTGGTGGTTTCCTGGCATTAGTATGAAGGTCTGGACCTTGTCAAATAATGCTTTTACACTGGGCATGAGCTGAACATGGTACAGTTTGGTCTGGACTGAGACCACCTCTTTAGGTTGGACCAAAGTTCGGCTGTTTGGTCTACACCATGGTCCAGGTGAGGTGTTCGCACTCCCCGTTTTGGTCCAGACCAAATGACATTGGTGTGAAAGCACCCTTAGACCCATTACCCAACCCTTGGCCCATCACTGAACACAATGGTTACACTATCACCTGCCATGATGAGGGCTATTCATCCAAACATGCTGTGCACATGCAAAGAGGCACAGTCACTGACACAGCGACATTATTTCTCTCTCACACACACAAAGACTGACACAGGTGTCATTTTTACACCCAGTGCTCACCCTGTTTAAATAGCAAATGACAGTGTTTGTCTGTAAATGAGGAGCGGTCAGGCCTAAAGCCAGCATGTTCCTAACTTGAGGACACAGAAAATAACTGTGCTTTAAACCACCTTAAACCCAGTCTAAAGTCTAAAGCATGTGGTCACAGTGTTTCTGCTATTTTGAGATTGCCACACATCATGAGATGAAAACACACTCTTTACTGAGCGTGTTTCACTCACATCGGATGCACAGCAGCAGACCAACACCTTTAAATATCAGAGCAAGTGGTTAAAAATTAATTTTAAAGTTGATAACAGGACAGAAAGCTTAGAGACAGTGTGGCTTTTAGGCAGTAGTCCTCAGTGTGCTAGAATATTCCCATAAACAAGAAAAACACACAACTGAAGATTTTCAGCCTTACGGGGCTACATATATAATAATGGTATACATATGATCATGCTCACAGATAATAAAACAAGCTGTCCAGTGTTTTTTTTGCACATATAATAGAGAATAGAGCTCGGCTTACTGATCCAATTCTTGAGCATTTTCATTATCAATTCCTGCTGATTTCCTGTGTGGGCAGCAAAAGTTGGCCTACACAGGGTTTCAGTGTCAAACCTGTGACACTAGTATTTAATGCTGTGCTGCATAAAAAATGTTTCTAAGTTGCTGGTGATTCCAATTCCTGAAAGTTGTGAAGTGAGATTCTTTTGGTCAAAATTAGACTAAAATTTGACCACATCTGACCAGTGCTGATTTTGTCGGCTAATTATTTTCGTCATAGTTTTCACTGACAACCTCTTTTCCCCTTACGAAAACTAAACAGTAACCAATAAAAAAAGGGGCACATGGACAAAAACTAAAACTAAATGAACTGACATTTTCCCCAACAAATAAAAACTAGATAAAAAAAATGCTTGACAGAGACTTAATCCAATCAGACCTAGAAAGTAGAGACAAGTTAGGAATACATCCAATCACTGCTACTTTGGTTGTGTGGAAAGGTTGGATGAGTTAAGAGGGACATCCAACCACAGCTGCCTTAGCTTGGTGGTGGTGGGATAAGTTGTGGAGCGATCCAATCAGAGCTCCTCTTTATGAATTGATATATTCACGTAGAGCAGGTTCACTGTTTGTTGTCAGTTCTGGTATTGTAACTGAGATGCTCTGCCAGGTAGCCTAAATAAAGGTGACTGCATTTCACACAAAAGTTCAATTTGTTTCTGTTCATTTACACATTCAAACTTTACTAGCATTCATTCAACTTTATCCAAGTGTAAAACATGACTTCAGAAATTCAAGGAAACATAAAAAATGCCTTACACTTAAAACTTCATATTTTAGTCGACTAAATCTAGAGTAGATTTTGTCGACTAAAATGTGACATTTCATTAACTAAAACTAGACAAAAATAGAAACTATTTACATGACTAAATTATGACTAAAACTAAAAGATATTTTATGCAAAAGTCTATAACTAAAACTGAATTTAAAAAGTGCCGTCAAACTGCCTCTGATGAGAGCAAGACTTTCTCAATTTGAAGAGCATGCAGACCAAGTGAAAGGACTTGATAAGGGAATTGATCATCAAAAAACCCAACGATACTGATTCCTTGAGGGAGCTGTTATCGATTCTCAACTGGAATTGGTTTTTGATTCCCATCCCTAAATTCTAGAACCATTACAAACATAAACAAATGGCATAAGGAACACAAGCACGATAGAACCTTAAGAGAGAGAGCATGAGAGTTTCTGGTGTGTTTCAGACCAACGGTGCTCATGGAAGGGAGAATGTTTCACGCAACACGAGGACACTTAAAACCCAAGAAGCGGGCACAACAATCCAGGCCCTGGCACCCAATACCAGGCCCCCCACCTCCTCCAAGTCATCCCATCGTCCTCTTAGAAAGAACCTGTTCTTATCATATAAGAACCCAGATAATGGGCTGTTGTGGTATTTAACAATTTATACATTTTTGTTTGATTTATATCTGATTTTTTTTAAGAATCTATGAGAGACAACCTCAAATGCAGGATTTATCTGTTTTGTGGTGTAACTGTGGATTCATGCTTCACCTGATTTTTCTAACATTCATGCCTCAACAAAAACTTTTCCAAACTTTGAAGTTATGTCTAAGACTGCAGTCAAGACATGAGATAAAACTGCATTAATTTCACACCTGCAACAAAAGAGATTTACAGCTTCTAATAACTGTTTAATGAACTGAAACAAAGACTTTATTATCACTGCGTGAATCATGCTCTGCAGCTACATTTATCTGAGCTCGAACTTCATTAAAAGCTGCTATTTTTGCTGTTTAAATCCTGTATACTGATGCAGTCACTCCATTAAAAGCAGCACCTCATTCACAGTCAAACAGCTCATGTGTGTGAATGTAAATATGATCCCACACACACTAACAGCCTGAATGATTTCGAGGAAACATGCACATATTAATGAAACTGCAGTCGGAGCCATGTGAGCAGAGATGGTGTGAAAGTGGAGGGAGGATGGAGGGGAAGAGTGTGAACGTGGGAGGGAGAGGAGAGAGAGCAGCTGAATCCAAACGGGATGTAAAGAACGCCCACAAGTGCAAGATCGAGAGAGCGAGGAACACTGACTGTACGAAATGATGAACCTTTAAAGACACGGAAAAATGACAAGGTAAATCAGGAAACAAAGCGAGGTTCTGCTGTGCAACCTCAATGTGAACACTCAGACTAGGATTTATGAGACTGTGGCATCTCCCTGCAGCCAAATTTATCACTGCATTTAGCTAGATTCAACACCTTTTAGAGAAAACAGTCTTAGCCACTTTACTGTCTGCTATTCATTTGCACTTTGCTATATTACTGGCTTGCTTTGGTTCCATGTGAAACGTCTTTGCAGCCTATGTTGTTTGTTTTTAAGTAGGGAAGAGAACAGATAAGATTTTACTGAAACCAATGCCATATACTCCCTTTTTCTTAAATCTGTCTCTATCTACCCCCCTTCTTTCCATCTCCCTGATGTGATGTCGTCAACGATCAACTGTAACGTATTTATCTATCTATAATCTATCATCTACTTATTGTCTTATTGTCTCCTTATCATTATATATAAAATGACATACCTTCTTTTCTAATGTTACTCATATGTACATATTGACATCTTAACGCAGCATATTCCTATAGTACTTCAGTCGTCTCCAGTTGACCATTTTCTTTCCTTTTGTTGCTTTATTTTATGAGCCTCTGTGTCTTTCAGTAGATTTTTTGACTCTGTTTGATCTGATTGTTGATTTATTGACTCCAGAGTTCTGCACTTTTTTTCTGTTAAAGCACTTTGTAAACATCTGTATTTAAAGGTGTTATATAAATAAAGTTATTAAAATACTTTAAACAATTCTGCTTATGGATACAATTCTTTAACAATTCCTTCACCGTTTCCTGACAATTTTCCATGCAGAAAGAGTTGGCCCACGTACTGTAGGTTTCAGCGGCACCGACGTCAAACACGTGCTTGTTTTTTAAAAAAAAACAACAACACAGTTTTGGCCTCCTCTGCCCTCTGTCTCTAGAACAAATCACTTCAAGATTGCAGAACTACTTGTGGTACCTGCAGCCTCTGAAAGTGGACTAGGAGGTAGAGCTCACAATGATCAGTCATCTACAAGTCTGAGTCCAGGAGGCAAACACGCTCTACACTTCAAGAGCAGTTACAAACTTTCATTCCAGTCAAGGTTGTTAGTTAAAAATGTACTTAATTTTCTACTTTTTATTTATTAATTAAATTAAATTAAATTTCTTTCTTTTTATGTACTACAAGACTTTGTATGAAAAGTGCTACACAAATAAAGTTTGATTGATTGATTAAGGTTGTATTTTTGGGCCTGATCAGGCTTGGACCTGCTCCTAGTTGTGCTGCTTTTAAGCTTTAAAGCTTAAACTTACAAGCCAAAACTCATGAAGACCCTTCAGAGTTCCAGAGCAGAATGCAGGATTGCTTATAGTGCCCACGGTCTCTAAAACTGCATAGCATGGGTGGTAGAGCTTTCAATGATCTCCTTTTTAAGTCATCAACCAGTCAGGATCTGAAAGGCAAGTGCCCCCAGTACTTTTAAGAGTGAGTATTTAACTTTTCTTTTTGATAAAGTTTGTAGTTAAGGCTGGCTCAGGCTTGGAACAGCTCTTAGAACTGCTTTAGGCTTTGCCATCTGTCTGGTCAGGATTCATTTATCCAAACAAGCTCATGTCATCACAACAGGATCATTGAGTATCTTACGTCTCCAAGAGTAGTATGGGAAGTTAACTCTTTAATTATCAGTCTCAACTGAAAGGCAGACACCTTCTTTGCTTTTGAAACATCCACTGCTTCCTTTTTGACAAATCTTCAAGTTAAGGGCTGGCTTTGGATTAGATCAGCCGCTATAGCCTACGAAAGTAGCATGGGAGGTGGAGCCCTCAGTTACATAGACCCTGTTCTTCAACATTATCTTCCAGTTAGGTGGAAGCAGACAACCTCACAATTTTAAAGAGTAATTTTAGATTCATGTACATTTGATAAAGCTTACAATGAGGGCTGGCTCAGGCTTAGACAAGCCCAGAGTTGCTGCAAAAGGTTTTATCCTTTTTCAAATCAAGAATAATAATTTCTAAAGAAGTTCATAGAGCTGTACCATAACATTACAGTCCCAGACTAAATGCCCATCAGAGGTTCCTGCAGTGTGAAAAAGTAATAGATTCTTAAACCAACCCCTCTCTTAATAAAAATCTACCATAGGTCTCTGTTCAAATTCCTTTATAATACTGCTTTATGCTTTGACTGGCACAGGCTTGGAGCAACTTTTGTTGTACTGTTGTAGGCTTGAGTCCCTTTTAAACCAGTGCATCACAATGACCTTAAAGTGCTGCATTAAGGCCTCTAGAACAACATCTCAGAATGCTTGAGGGACCTGCAGTCTCTGTGGCAGTATGCATGGTTGAGCCTTGACAAAGCTTTAAGTTTGGACTGGCCTGGGCTTAGACCAGCTTGAAGTTATGATGCTATAGGCTTAAGCTGCTGTCACACATGTGCTCTTGGCAATTTCTAGCCAGTTTGCCACCACATTCTTGCAAATCTAAATAGTTTACTGAGCAGTAGAAGGAAGTATTCTTTCCCGAAATTATTGAGAAAACAACACAACTTTTCAGAATCAGCTCTAAAGTTTTCACTGGGTTGCAATAGGACGTGATACGATAAAGACAACAACACAGTATAGACATAAAGTGTTTAAAATGGGGACTACGGCTATTGTGCTGTTCAGTTTGAAAGTGATATTGTATTCTTGCTGAGAGAAGTTCGAGGTTTGCCTTTGCTCTTGTTTCAGTCTGAAGCCTCTAATTTGAGTTTTTTCTTCTCCTCCCACCTCCTCTGCTCTCCCTCTCTTTCTCTTTCCCTTTCTCTCTCTCTTCCTCCCACTCCTCTTCTCCAAATGTCTTGTTGAGAGCCCGTTGCTATGTGAACAGGTGCTGAGAGCCTCTTATGTATCTGCACACACACAGCACTACATGCATGTCCATAAAACACACAATAAAAGAACACACACTCTCCTGTGCATCTTCACAAACAGGAAGTTGAAGGAAGCTGCAGGTGGAGAGGTTGAGGCAGACGGAGGAGAGAGAGATAGGGGAGAGGTAAACGAGTGGGCAGCTTGTTCACTTTTTCTTTATCGGAAGAGAAAGATAAAATCCTCCCACACTGGGCTCAGTCACGCTGTTGACTCGTCTGAAGGGGTACGGGAATCAAACGCACACCATCGTACGAACACAGGAGGTTTCTCTGTGAGCACAAATAAAACCCTTCTATCATATCTAAAAGGGGTCATTGTTTTGTATTACTCCTGCTGAGCATTTCACGCCTACAGCACAGGGCTGATTACAGTACAGAAAGTGGTAAAAGTAGTATGGGAGGTAGAGCCCTCAGTTATCTGGACCCCTCATTTGGAATTATCTGTTGGTGAGACTGTGGGAAGCAGGCACCTTCTAGACACCTTCACTTTTAAAGAGAGGTTTGAATTAGGGATGCACGATATTGGATTTTTGCAGACATCTGACATGCCGATATTTTCAATACTGAACAAAAATGGACTTGTTTCTTCAGTGTTGCAGTATATTTTTGCAAGGAACAGATGCGAAACAACAGGATTTAACTCTTGGAAAAATAAACCCTTGATTTTTAAATGTACCAATGCAGTGATGAGAGGGTGCATCAGTATTGTACATTTGTGTAATTTGCCGATATTTCAGCTGATATGTGGCTGATATATTGGCTGTAAATATCTACAAAAATTTCAATATTGGCTGATACCTATACTTTACTTTTTAGGCTGATATCGGCCGATATCAAATCAATAATATCGCGCATCCCTAGTTTGAATCTTTAATTTTTGAACTCAGGCTTAAACTAGCCTCAAATTCTGCAACTCTAGGATATAGCCCATCTTATGGTTAGACCACATACATCTGAAAGGACTTGTCTAGCCAGGCTTTTTGTGGTATCTATTTTATGCAAAAGTAGTATGGAAGGTAGAGCCCTTAGTTGTCATCTGCTAGTGAGTGTGTTTAAATCTTAACTTATTGAACTTATGTCAGGGCTGGCTCAGGCTTAGATCATGCTTAAACTACAGATCACAGCTCCTCTTATGGTAGAACCACTTCGATCTCAAAGGTGTCAAACTGTGGGGCTTTTTGTGGTTGGCTTTGGGTCCTACAAAATCTGCAATCATGGAATCGCAGACGGAATCATGGACATTAAAAGCGGAATTCCATATAACAGCAGAATATCATGGCAATGGTTGACATTTTAAGTAAAAGCTTTATTTCCAAAACAAAAAGGAACGTATCTCTCAGGAAAATATTCCGAGGGCAATGCATGCTTCACTTCCCCTCCTCTTTTCCTCATTAATAATGTAAACATGTCATAGCTCTGGCTTGAGACACGTTGGCAAAGAAGCTACAAAACTTCCGGCTAACTTCAAAGTACAGAGCAGAGCAGTTTCCCAACAATTATTATGCGTCAGGTGATCAAATATTTTACAGATTTTGTCAACATACTGTTAACTAGATCTGTGAGGACCACCTGTAGAGTGACAAACACCTAAGGAAAAAGGAGGAACACCGTCCTGCAGCTAAGCGGTAAAGTTTTCAGCTATCAATGAATAAATTGTTGTGTATTTCTTATCTTTACCAAGTGTGTCAGGGTTAAATTTGTGTAAAATACTAAAAACTGAATTCTCAAAAAAATCAAACCAATGGGAAAAACTGAAACAGATTTTATAGAGCCCTACAGTCTACAAAGGTAATATGGGAGGCAGAGCCCTTAGTTAACCAGACCCCGTCCTTGGGAATCGATATCAATTCATTTGGAACCACATCTCCTCTGATGGTAGGTCCACTTACATTTTAATGAGGTTAAAACTGCTTGGCTTTTTGTGGTACCTACAGCCTACAAAACTAAAATAGGAGGTAGAGCCTTCAGTTATCTAGACCCTGTAATTTGGAAAGGGTCAAGGGAACTGATACCTTCATTTTGTAAGGAGAAGTATAAATCTTTACTTTCTGAACCTACATTAGGGCTGGCTTAGGCTTAAACCAGGCTTAATTTACAGACTGCAGCTCCTCCTATGGTAGGACCACTTACACCTTAAAAGATTCACAGTGCTTGGCTTTTTGTGGTACCTACAGCCTTCAAAAGTAGTATGGGAGGTAGAACTCTCTGTTACCTAGACCCTGTCCTTTGGAATTACAATATCTACCAGTAGTTTTAACCTGAACATTGATGCTAAAACTGATGGGAGTCCAGTGAGGGAAATCTAAACTCGGGGTAATGTGAAGTCCTCTGTTAAAAACAGCTCTATAAAGATAAAAAATTTGATCTAAGCTTTTACACATAGTAGGGTTGAAATATTAATCGTTTTTGGATCGAAATCGCAATATCAGACAACGTAATCATGTGATCGCCAAAGCTACAATTTTTTGTTGTTGTGTCAACTATTTTACAAATTTGCAGCAATTTGCATTTACAGAAGTGCTGGTAAGCAGGCCAACAACACAAAGCCTCTGTTTAGGAGTAGAAGTTGGAGTATCCCTTAAATAATGAAAACAGATTATTTATCATCAATATAGATGATGAATAATGTGTTATGTGCTTTTCATCGTTGACTTCCTTACTGATGTCTATACTGTAAACATAGTGAATATTTCACTGAAGCTTGATTTGAAGAAAATCATGAATTGAATTGAAATTGCAATATCTGCTAGAAAAATGGCAGCTAGATCTTTTCCTCATATTCAGCCCTAACACATAGTGCATAAAAGAGACATTTGTTTGTCTTGTCTGCAGTCCTAGTAATGATGGAGGGAGTGTCTTTTTAAGGTGGCTGCCTTCACTGTAAATCACTACAGAAAACTCTGAGCAAGTGAGATGGAAATTAATGAATGCTTAGAAACTGCATGGAGCCTCCTGCACTTGCACAATTGCAATGAAATAACTGGAAATAACTCAGAACCTCAACATAGCCAACAAATGAAATTCTGTGCATGCTGTCTTTGTAATCATATCTCCTTATTTTAGACCTTGAGAACCTCATCTGACACGCCTCGCATGCTGCCATTCTTTTGAGACTTTAGATCAGAGTAATGGAGATACAGAGGTAAATAGAAAAATATCACAAACATGGGTTAACACAAATGACATCCCGTCACAGGTCAGTGCCCCAGTTGGGCCAAAAACACAGACATGCCAGTCGGTTCTGTCAGTCTGTCCAGTCATGACAGATGTCCCCTGGCCTGGCTCTGCTCAAAGATAACAGAGAAGAGGCAGTATTGTTCACTCATGGCAGATTGTTTGGTCCTCATTATGTAATATAACAAAGAATACTGTCAAAACTTGCTTGGTGTGTTAAGCGTCCTCAGATTACTTGTGTTTTCACTCAGCACTAACCAAATAAAAGACTTCCTGAATGCCAAACAGTGATAAAATTAGCTGGAAGTCTGCTAACATCTAAAACCGGTTCCCACACATCAGCCTGTTAGCTAAGGATGCTAACTGTTAAGCTATTAAAGAGAAAATGATTCACACAGCAATGACTTCATTCAGGACAAAAATGTATTTACATTCTCTTTCATGGGAAACTCTGGCTCACCTTGACATCTGCCTGCCTCAACTCGCTAACCTGTGTGTGTGTGTTACATAAAGCGCTCTGCCAGGCCTGTTCCTCTTTTATGAAACTGTCAGGAAACTTCTCAGCGATCTGTTTCTACCTGTGAGGCAGCTGTTTACACAAACACACGCACACAAATAAAATACTATTGAGTGGGAGACAGATGTCGCCCATGGTGATCTCTGGCTTATTGAATTTTGTTGTTTCATAACTTTCTTCAATCCTTTAAAAAAAAAGAAGGTGCTCAGGTTTGTGTTTACGTGTCTCTGATTGGATTTGGCATTTTGTATTCAAAGCTGGACAAAATATAAGTGAAAACAGGAACAAATGATTCATAAATATTTTAAAATAGTATCACTTTTTCAGGCAAAAAACACACCTTACCAATTTGTGGAAAACATATAATGAACTTCAATGTAAAGGATCTTCTTTAGATTAAGAGGATCAAGGTGGAAAATTTGTTTTAAATAAAAATTTTAGCTACCTGTTTTTTCAAATATTAAAAATGCTTGCAGAAAGTACAAATAAAACAAAAAAGATCTCATTTAAAATCTTCTGTTCAACAAATGTGACATTTTTGTGGCTTCTATGACAGTAACACTTGAGGATCCATCCTGAAATATACCTAAATAAACTTAGTAACTGTCATCTGTTCACACGTACTCGCTGTAAAAATAAACTTTAAAGAACTGATTAAATGTGACAACATTTATAAAACTGCAGCTGGGGCTCTGGTAAATAAAATAATAAATAATAAAAAGTTATTTTCAATGAAGCAGCCTCAAAGTACTTAGTTTAAAACTACAGTCCAAGAGCACAAACCTCTGCAAAGGCATTTCCAACACTGTCGTGTGAGTTATTGTCAAAAATGAGAAAAACTGCCTATCTCATGATGTAACCAAATCCTTAAAAAACACACATCTAAAATTAGATCACCACCAAAATTTGATCACATCTTCCTTGTGCCATGACCAACACGTCAGTCGATCCCACCACCACTGCACAATGGCGACATCTCCATTCGACTCAGCGTTAATTTTGTTGACTAATTATTTACATCATAGTTTTCGCCACTAACCTTTTTTTCCCCTGATGAAAACTAGACAATAACTAATAAAAACAAGAGCACATGACCAAAAATTAAAACTAAATTAACTGACATTTTCATCAACAAGTAAAAACTAGACGAAAATGTTTGACAGAGACTTAATCCAATCAGACCTAATTTGGTCATGTAGAAAGTAGAGACAAGTTAGGAATATATCCAATCACAGCTACTTTGGTTGTGTGGAAAGGTTGGATGACTTAAGAGGGACATCCAATCACAACTGTCTTAGCTTGGTGGTGGTTAGATAAGTTGTGGAGCGATCCAATCAGAGCTCCTCTCTTTATGAATTGATATATTCACGTAGAGCAGGTTCACTGTTTGTTGTCAGTTCTGGTATTGTAACTGAGATGCTCTGCCAGGTAGCCTAAATAAAGGTGACTGCATTTCACACAAAAGTTCAATTTGTTTCTGTTCATTTACACATTCAAACTTTACTAGCATTCAATAAAGGTTATTAGATGTTTGATTTTATCCAAGTGTAAAACATGACTTCAGAAATTCAAGGAAACATAAAAAATGCCTTACCCTTTACCCAGTAGATTTCGTCAACTAAAATGTCGTACAATTTCATCGACTAAAACTAGACTAAAATTAAAACTATTTAGATGACTAAATTATGACTAAAATTGAAAGATATTTTAGGGAAAAGACTCAAACTAAATCTACATTTAAAAGTGCTGTCAAAATTAACTTTGATTCAACTGTCATAATCTGTGTTTCTGGTTGTTTTAATATCAAATGTTAATGCATCTCTTCATCATGTCCAGACCTGCCCTTTGTTTGCAGGACTTTTTTCACTATGACCATTGAAATACAAAGACTGTTAATCCGTGAGAGCTTGCCAGAACTCGAGTTAACTGGCAAATGAAAAATACCCTCAGTGCCACGTTATAACACGAGAAGGAAGACAGCAGGTTACATAACAGCAACATCTGCTTTATACTGATGTAAAATGAATCAGGTGTTAAACAGTCTGTTAAGATAAGATATGTCATATTAGGGAAGTCTACTTTACTGTTCTTTACTGCACTATTCTTGTTAGATTTCAGATTCAGAATAATATGAAGTATGATTAATAAATT
This sequence comes from Cetoscarus ocellatus, assembly GCA_037902135.1. Classification (NCBI taxonomy): domain Eukaryota; kingdom Metazoa; phylum Chordata; class Actinopteri; order Labriformes; family Labridae; genus Cetoscarus; species Cetoscarus ocellatus. Next base: position 122,363 of record JBAMNC010001168.1, read on the forward strand.
GTAACGTGATTTCAGTATATTGTTATTTTATGATGAGGGACTCAACAGCCAGGTACATCAAAGTAAAATATCCAAAGTGTTAATTCTAACCTACTCTTTATAATCCGCAGAGATAGTAATGAACACTTAACTACACCAACGACTAGCTGTGGTTTCTTACTGCTGCATTATCGAGGTACTTTTCACTGCAGTTAAATACTTTTAAGAGGTTATTTTTCAGTTGTACTTAAACTGCTTTGAGGCTGCTTCAGAGAAAAGATTTTTTTTTTGGTTTTTTTACTTTTTCGCTTCACTTTTGGTATCAAACCAATCTTTTTCTTCAGTTTAATCTTAAAATGCCCCCAATCTGCTTCATTTGTGCTCTACCCAAACAAAAATTTCCCATTGTGAGTCCTCCCAGAGCCCAATCTGCAGTTTTTCCAAAGGCTGTCACATTAAATCTCCTCTTTGAAATTTTGTTTTAATCAGCAGTATGTGTAAATAAGTGACAGTTCCATAATTTATTACTATACTTTTTTAAGAAGGGCATGTTTTTGCCAGTGTTTGTTGGTTAGTGGCTGAAAATTTCTGCTGATACTTTAGCCTTATACATCTGTATCAAGATTGTGGATGTTTTTTGCATATAAGTCTTAAATTGAGAGTATAAGCTCCAAAAATAGGGGGATTGTCTCTCAGGAGGTAAGTAAATCAGTGTTCTGTGAAGCTTGATTTTACAGTTACTGTCAAAAATACACTTTACAAATGACATACAGGTAATCTACATAGAATAACTTTCTATTTGTTTCTATATATCTATGGGTATTGGCCAAACTAGTAGCAGCCAGCCTATAGACATATTTTTATTTATATTTTTGTTTATATCTATCTTTTTATATATCTTTTTATCTGCTTTACAAACTGCTACTTGAATCTTAATTTCCCTGAGGGAGTCTTCCCAAGGGATTAATAAAGTTCTATCTAATCTAATCTAATTTGATCTAATCTTACTAAGATTTGATATATCGGCAAAAATCCACTATCGTGCATCCCTGCTTTGAAATAAACAGCCATTTTTCATTTGAATTTTTATGCTTTGCAAATCACTGAAACAAATGACAAAAATGTTATGTGTAATATATTTAAAATCTGTCTGTTTACTCTTAAACTTTGACCTGCATGGGGTCAAAGTTTACGCTGATGTGCTGACCTCACACCACTGTCACCACTCGTGCCAGCTAGAGCCCTCACAGTGTCAATTTTACATTAAAATCAAATTTTAGAAAAGTGTGACTGTGGTACATACCAATTAAATTTAACAGAAAAATAAATGATGGTTCTGGTCATGCCCCAAATTGTCTGCTTCCTGGCAGTCGTTCTTCAAAACAATCTCGATATGTTAGGCAGAAATATAAACCCAACTCCACACACTGCAATTTTTGGTAAACCCCAGAGGATCTTCGCACCTTTGCCACTCAAAATAATATTATTGCTTTCTCCTCTCTCATCGATCGTAAGATAATCCTACTTTATGGAAAGTCTCCCTCAAACCCCAGCAATCAAAATCTAGTGACATGCATCTTAGGTCTTTAAAATTAGAAAAACTTAAGCTCTCACTCAGGGGCTGTTCTGATAGGTTTTACACACAGTGAAAACCATTACCGAGATTTTTAGATAAATTACCAGCACAAGTAATTTCTCCATAAAGACTTTTACGAAATCCAAGAGGCAAGTAGCAGCATTTTTTAAATAATATCTTATATTTTTATTATTATTATTTTATTTTAGTTTTTTTTTTTTTTTTATTAAAAAATAAAATAAACGATTAAAGATGGATGCGGGTATAATGTCCTCATATCATTCATTTATCATCAGTAATATATAATGTGAAAAAAAACATCAAAAGTAAAAAGTAAACATACAGTGTCAGTGTTAAATGGATCATAATATTAATTCAAGATACATTTTTAAAAAAGATGATCACGAGTAGCCCTCCATCACACTCATCATTTGAGCGATGACCTGTGGTAACGAGGAATGTGCAGTACGAGTTTAATTAAATTTCTTTCATTCTTGGGGTGAACATGTCTGTACAGCTGCAGCCTGAGGACTTATAAAAGGAAATCATGTCACTGAAAAAGGGCGGGAAAACTACTCATGAATACAAATAATTATTATCTAAATGACTACTGCCTGAGCAGCACTCTCTCAAACACACCCAGTGATAAAACCTCAATCATTACCGGGGTTGGTATGCACTTGTTTGTGTTACAAAGGTTGTAGTATTGCTGTGTGTCTGGTTCAAGGTTCAAGCTTCAGTCACACTGCACTACAAACACAAATTCATGCTTACCTCTCACTTAAGATCATTTATCAACATGCACTCTCGGTGTACAATGGAAAACCAATCAACTCATGTAGTGGGTGTTTTGGAGTGAAAGTTTTTCAAGCAAAATGTTGTTGAAATGTGTTTGTGAATAGATTTTTCATCAACAGATTACTCAGTATATTTAGACAGGATTGGAGCTCTGAAATAGGGGTGAATATTGGGTTTTTGCCAGTATCCAATGTGCCAATATATCCAAAATCATTTTTGCTGATACTGATATCAATACTGATATACAGAAATGACTCAAAGTAGTAGTTACTGTTTATTGTAAAACATAATTTTGACAGTAACAGTAAAATCAAGCTTCATCTGCCTTTTCAAAGTTACCACACTGATTAAAATGCTGGCAGAAAATCCTCCCTATTATGGGAGCTTAAACTCTTAATCTAAGATTAATATGCAAAAAAAAAAATCCACAATCTTGCTGCAAATATGTAAGGCTGAATGGTCGCTGGAAAATATCAGCAAAAATGTTCATATCTGCAGATGCCAATATTTAGCTTTTGAAGCCATTATCCACTCAAATTGTTATCAAACCAATAATATTGTGCATCCTTACTGAACTGATTTTTGCCCAAAATCACGCTGAAACAACATATTTTTCCTTATTTTCTTTATCAATATAAGCAGCAATTCTTCTTATATCTTTCGGTTAAAAGCATGTATGCTCAAAACAGTTTGATTTTTGAGGAGGGCAACAGATCTATATGACACTTATTTAAAACTAGTTTTTGAGCTCTATCCCATGAAATTCTTTACATTAAAAGGAAAGAAAAATTCTTTGTCATTTATATGGGGTAAAAATGTTATATTGGACATCCAATTGAGTTTTAAGCATTTACTGAATATAATCTTCATGTTTGTGGATTCCCAGATTTTCAGTCCATTCTTTACTTTGTAACTTAACTACTTATATAACAAGTCATAAAGCACTTCCCTCTTTCACACTAAACAATAAAAATTGTTTCGCAAAGGTTGTGTGTAGTAAAACTGTGACAGTAGGTGTGTATGTGAAAAATCAGCATGAGGATAAAATGTGTGTCACAGGGCAGGTAAAACCGGCCAGGTAACAATGAGTCCTCAGTGAACAGAAGTGACGTGGAACATGAAGAACATCAGAACGAACAGACTCGGAGAGAAGAGCGTTAAAATTCATTAAACAAAGTGGATGTGAGGCGTCGCTGGGACTCTGTGTGTGTGTCTGAGTGTGTGTTGTGGGTGTGACGCAGACACACTGAGCTAAAATAAAAAGCTGGATGTGGGTCACACTGACTGAAGGGATCAACAGGCTCAGGCTCTGCAGTAATTAAATATGAAACACGGTGTAATTTTCAGACCGGAGACCAAAACACAGCAGATCAGGACGACGTGGAGTTTAACTTCATGTCTGATCCAGACTTAGTCGTCCTCTGCCCCACTGCTCATACATGTCATCCTAAAACATATTCTTCAGTTTAATGGCTCATGAAGCTGCGAGCAGGACTGCAGCGAATGCTTCTTCAGCTCACTGTAGCAGGATGAACTGATTTTCAAAACTATCCCCCTAAGTAAAATATAATTTCTGTTGTTTTCTGAAGGTATTTGTAACAAAAATAAAATGGAAATAATAATAAAACTAGTGCTGATTTTGTTGACTAACTATTTTCGTCATACAAGGGGGAGTCAATAAGTAACCAGCCTATCCCATTTCCGATTGACCGAGATGATCACGATTTTCATGCCTTGTTTCAATACATGTTTTATACCTGGGTACAAAATTGCACGCGTATTGAGTCATTCTTTGATAAGATATTGAATGTCAAACATGGCTAGTGATGCAAAGGCATTCTTTTCATCTAAAGCTGAGTACCGTGTTGTAATTCGGTACTTGTATTTAAAAGGTAAAACAGGCAAGGAAATACACGGCGAGTTAACCGATGTTTATGGGTCTTCTGCACCATCTTATGCTCAGGTTAAATTCTGGATAGGGGAATTCAAACGCGGTAGAACGTCTTTAGAAGATGAAGCCAGGTCTGGACGCCCACTGGATGCCACCGACGAAGAAATGTGTAACAAAGTTCGGGATCTGGTATACTCTGATAGGCGAATTCAGGGGGAAGAAAAAGCGCAGACATTAGGCATTTAACATCGTAGCGTTTCAACAATCTTACATGATCGTTTAGGTATGCGCAAGCTAACACCCTGTTGGGTTCCCAAATCACTTAGCGATGAGCAAATGGCAACCAGAGCATCAGTATGCATGCAGCGCCTTGTTGAAGCATTTTAGGTCAAAAGATGATTTTCTTTTGCGTCTGGTGACTGTAGATGAGACTTGGGTTCATTATTATGAGCCAGAGAATAAAGCTCAGAGTCGTCAGTGGGTAGGGCCGGGGTCCCCGAGGTCAAAGAAGTTCAAGACGCAACCATTTGCTGGCAAGGTGATGGCCACAGTATTTTGGGACGCAAAAGGCGTTATTATGTTGGACTTTCTACCCAAGAGAAGTACAATAACTGGAGTGTACTATGCAAACTTGCTAGACCAGCTGAGAACCGCCATCCGTGAAAAACGCCGAGGTAAACTCTCTAAAGGTGTTTTGCTGCAACAGGACAACGCGAGAGTCCACACTTGCAAAGTTGCAATGGATGCTGTAGAGCGAAACGGGTATGAATTAATACCACATCCTGCCTATTCGCCTGACCTAGCTCCTAGCGACTTCTTCCTATTCCCAAACTTGAAAAAGGATATCCGTGGACGTCATTTCCGGTCTGGCGAAGAAGTCGTGACGGCAGTTGAGGAGTGGGTCAATGGAAAGGACCCTGACTTTTTCGGTTCTGGGCTGATGGCACTTTAACACCGTTGGTCTAAGTGCATCACACTTGAGGGCAATTACATCGAAAAAGAAGAGGTGGATCTCAACCAGAAATAAGTTAGGCTGGTTACTTGTTGACTCGCCCTCGTAGTTTACGTCAACAACCTTTCTTCCCCTGATGAAAACTAGACTAAAACAGACTATAAAAACAAGTGCACATGGACAAAAACTAAAAGAAAATTAACTGATATTTTTGTCAACAAATAAAAACTAGACTAAAATGTTTGACAGAGACTTAATCCAATCAGACCTAATTTTTGTCATGTTAAAAGTAGGAACAGTTAGGAATATATCCAATCACAGCTACTTTGGTTGTGTGGAAAGTTTGGATGAGTTAAGAGGGACATACAATTACATCCGCCCTAGCTTCATGGTGGCTTGATCCAAGTGTAAAACATGACTTCAGAAATTCAAGGAAACATAAAAATCGACTAAAATGTTGTGAAATTTAATCAACTTAAATTTAAAAAAATTAAAACAATTTCGATGACTAAATTATGCATAAAACTAAAAGACATTTTAGGAAAAAGACTAAAACTAAATTAAAAAGTGCTGTCAAAATTAACACTGTAGCATAACTTATTAAATAAGCTATGCCAACAGCCCAACTACTTCTGACTGCCTGGGTTGCAAAACAAGATGCTGAGCACCACAAATGCCTCTGATGGCTTTGGGAGCTATTAGCCATGTTTAAATTAGCAAGCTAAAAATATCAGATTCAGCACATTATCAAACAGTCCATTAAAATATCTTCATACAATTTTGCAAGACAAACGTGTCATGTTGCAGCATCAGTGATATACAAGAAGGCGTTGCTCCCTTTTCCCTGCACAGAGAAAGTGCCTCTATGTACACAGGCTAGCTCCAAAAACAAGAATGTATGATTAAACACAACAAATAGTCCAACAGGGTATCATCCTCCTACAGCTTTGTTCCGACCAACAGCGCTTGTCCACAACTGCGGAAAGAATATTTAAAATGCTACGCAGCACAGTGTAACCCTGAGATCACAAGACCACAGAAAGGGCAACATGTAAACATCACGTTATAATGTCCAACTAATGTTGATTTGCTGACTGCATAGATATTATTTCCACTATTTCTGCTGTAACTCCCCTGAAACTCTGATTGCTTGTTTTCCTGTTTTGGGACTATCTGCTTGGGGTAGATTTACAACAAACTGGAGTAGCCCCATTGAACAAAGACTTGGTGCGTATTTCCAGCGAACCAGCGTGGAGCTGTGCTCCTGACACAAACTGAAGACAGATTGAAACGCAGGGAGTGGAAATTGACTGATTGACATGACTGGTCACTGTGCAGGTGAACTTTGTGAAAACTGAGGGTTATGTCTGCAGAAAAATTGATTATATCAACAGTTCATTCCAGTCTTTCCTCCATCATCTCTCCTGCAGCACTGGGAATTTAAGGAGGCATCTATTGTGACGTATTAAATGTGAAACTTGGATAATCCAACTTCGGAGATCAACAGGAATGCACCACAAGGTGGCCACCCTCACTACTGAGTGCTGCTTTTGCTTGCAAATGGCAATCACCAATAAAATAGTCACTATTTTTTTTACTGTATTATCCCAATATATTTCTGTAGTATGTCATGACATAATTTGGAGGTTATATTGCCCACATCTAATGGTTATGACACTTTGGCTGATTATCAAATCTGCTAGGCAGAACAAATGACATTTTTACTACTTGAAACACATTGCTGCTCCATCAAGCTGTGATGCTGCGATGAGACAAAAATATTATAAAATGGAAAATATTGATATTTTCCATTTTATCCAAATTCCTTTCATACAGGCACAAAGTCCACAACCAGCAGCTCTGTGACATCATGTCATATTTTAATCTGTGTCCTCTGTGTTAATCTGAACACAAACTAATCTGCAGAAAGAACAAACAGAAAAGTGTTAAAAACAAACAGTGTGTTAATCTCTGAACTTTGAACTACAGCTCACTGATCGGCGTAACGGGATAATGAATTATTAGCAGCTTGGAGCATTAATGGCTCTCTAAATTCATGAGATAACTTCTGAAATTTAACTCCTGAAACTCTTTTCCCACACTGCTGCTACTGCCTGTCCCCTCTGGGCCACCGTTGAGGTTGACAATCAAGGATTCAAGCATGTAGCCTGGAGAAAATCTGTCAAATCTTGCTCAAAACCACAATGGCGTGGCACATTTTTTCACAAGAATGGGAGAGTTTTAGGGCTGCAAAATTCAACCAATCATTCAGTTATTTGAGTAGCACTGAAATTGTTTGCAGATATTTTTCCACAAGTTTATTTTATACAAAAATGTCCACATGTGCCTCTGTCTTTATGTTTTTATAGCACTTAAATTAAATATCTAGGGTTTAATTTTGCAGTCTAATCCCATCATTACTTATTGAAGGTGAAGTAATTGAGAATTTATTTAAATGATCGTCCCATTTTTAAGAGCTAAATCTTATTATATCTGGAAGCTGTTTCAGAGTATTATCTCTACACTTACTCCTGTGAGACATTAGCCTGTAAATTTACAGATAATTAAAGAAAATGTTGAGTTCAAGGGTGAAACAAGTATAAGAAAATAAAAGAGAGTGGAAAAAATACACTTTCATTTACAATAAACCCACTTCAACAATCCCATCAGTCCTTCATTTGGAGAAGTTTGTTTAAATTAACATATAAAATAGATGTTTAAAGGGCAAAGTATGAAAAAAAGTTGACAGCATTATCTTTAAAGAGTTAGTTCAGGTTTTTGAAGAGGGGCTGCTAGAGGCCAATGGCACTGGTAAATATGAGTGTTAAGCACTTAAGCATCTTATTGTATCATATGGTTGAGCCAACATAATTTGTTGTGTAGTTTTGACCTATAAGTGGGTTAATTATGAAGCTTTCAGTGGCACCCTGTACTGCTATAGTATGTATATTCCCCCAGGGACAAAGCTTGGAAGTTCCTTTATTGGCACTCATATTTAACCCTGTTTCAAAAAACCCAAACTAACCCTTTAGGGTGATGAATGGATGGATGTTAGGTCCATCCATCCATTCATCAATCATCTATACCACTTATCCCTTTTATGGTTGTGCGGGCTGGAGCCTATCCCAGCAGACGTTAGGTGAGAGGCGGGGTACACCCTTAATTGGTCACAAACTGATCACGGGGCCACATAAAGAGACGGACAACCCTTCATGCTCATTTTTACACATAAGCAATTTCCAGTCACAGATTAACCTAACAAGCATGTTTTTGCTCCGTGGGAGGAAACAGGAATGCGTGGAGAGAACCAACGCAAGCACGAGGAGACCATCCAAACTCCACATAGAGAGACCCTGATCAACATGAGGAGTCAAACCAGCAACCCTCTTGCTGTGAGGCACAGGCACTAATCTGCTACACCACTGTGCTGCCCATGTCAAGTCCATTTCAAGGAGAAGAAAGTGGCGTCAAAAATCGCTTACGAAATATTCTCAATTTCGTGACTGCACGTTTATTCGCATCACTCTTGGTGTGTTTAAGTCCATACGTCTCTACAGATGAGCAGATAGGTTTGTGGCCCTGCTCTGTCTCAGCGCAACTCGTCTGACTGATTGTTGATCTACTGACTGACTAACGACTTGACAAGTTTTTCCAGCCAAACTAATCAGCTGCAGAGCTTCCAATGACATGATTAGTTGTTTTTGTCACCCTGCAGTGTAAAAGATGCTCATTTTTCTGAGGTCAAGTCAAAAGCCTTGACCCTTGAAAACAGGTTTACTTCTGAACCCTATAAACCCTGACCGACCATTCAGAGAGCTCCATACTTACAGACAAACTTTGACATTTGAATTTGGATATTAGAGAAACAATGATCATCAAAATGATTTACTATGTTTTCATGGACTCAAGCATCCTGGTAAACATCATATTGTGATTTCAGAAACTAGGATACTGCTGTTACTCAGTATCAAGAAACTCAGTTTAGCTTCCTGAATTCTGGTAGAAACTGAACACCTTGGCATGGACCATCTCCCATTTTTCCTGTCACAGTTTTAGTTGTAAAAAAAGAGCCTGCATGTACAAATACGATGCTGTGATCAGAAACAAGGACACTATTATTCCTCATGTCTACAGGGAAATAAATAATCAGGTTTCTCTTTCTTTATGTAAATGTCATATTCTACTGTTACAGGGATGATCAATTACATATTTTAGGTAGCCATCTGTCTTTTGACAGATGCTGGAGAGTCTGGATTAAAAAAGAAATAACGCTACATTTAGGGTTGCTGGGTGCTGGAACCTACCCGAGAATCAAAAACCAAATCCAGTTTAGAATCGATCACAACTCCCTCCAGAAATCAATATCATTAGTCTTTATGCTTATTTAGTCTCTTGTCAGTTCCTTCAACTTTGTATTTCTTGCAAGTCAAGAATGTCATTAGAAGCAGTCAGCAGATATGATAAAGAAGTCAAAAAAGCATGGAAGAAGTGGTCAAAATTGGGTCTTAATTTTCCACAAAAAGATGCTTACTGCACAACGTTCAGTTAACACTAATTTATCAAGGCAGCATTGCATTGAATATCATGTGTTTGGCGTTGTTGCCGCTGAAAAAAACAATGTTGGCAAACTGTTTTCCACAAAGAAAATCAACAGAAATTGATAAATGAACTGTTAAAGAATTGGACCAATAAGCAGAATCTTTAACGGCATCTTTATCTTTATCCCAGCTAACACTGGGCGAGAAGCGGGTACACCTTAAATCTATCACAGGGCCACACTGAGGCCCCGTTTACATGACAACGTTTTCACTAGAAACAGAAAGGTTTCTCCTTTGCATTTTTAAAAGCGCTCCACGTTCACATGGAGATGATGTGAAAAGGATGCGCATTCACAGGGATCCACGAGAATGACTGAAAACGCTGTAGCGTGCGTTCCAGGCCAGTAGTTGGCGATGTAGGTTTGTAGTGAAACAGCAGTGTTACAACATGTGTACGCTTTCCAGTGAAGACAAACTTTTCACGAACAACAATGGCGAGTTGACGCACAAAGACGAAGGACATTCTTGTCTGGACAACAAATCTGTCTGGATATTTTTGTCTGGATAACAAACCAAGCACAGTAAGCAGCACGCCTTGCTCGGTAGACGGTTGAAGCTGTTGTTGTTGTTCCTAGGTGCGTGTGCAACCTTCATCTGAAAGAGTACTGCGCATGCACCTCGCATCATCGTTTTCCCTGAAAACGCTGATTCCTGTTTACACAGAGACAGATACCAAAACATTTTCAAAACTTTTCACTCTGGACCCTGGTTTCAAAAGTTTGTGGATTGAGGCACTCCAGGCATCGTTCTTGTGTAAACGGAAAGCACAAACGCAACAAAAACTCTCCATTTTCGTCCGTTTTCGTTGTCGTGTAAATGGGACCTGACACACAAGACAACCATTCACACTTACACTCAAACCTAAAGACAATTAAGAGCCACAATTAGCCTAACAGGCATGTCTTTGGTCAGTTTGAGGAAACCTGAGTGCCTAAAAAAACCCAGATTGACCATGCAAACTCCTCACAGTTGAAGAACCACCAACTATCTGCTGTGAGACACGTGCACTAACGTACTGCGCCATCATGCCGACCAGCACCGTATCACCACAACATACTTTTCCTTCCTCCTTGTTTAGGAAATTTGATTATACTCTGGGGGCCTGATGGGACTCTGCAGGGGGCCTGATGTAGCCCTTTGGGCCTCCAGTTAATGATCACCAAAGTATGAATAAGATCAAAACCGGGATACTGCTCATAACCAGGATACTAGACTTCATGTGTACACAGTCACTGATAGCTGCATCTCTAAGTAAGATTTTGAGCTGGTTTTTCCCATCTGCTCCTTCTGCCTCTCCCTCCTGTTTGTGTTTTGTTAATGCTTACCTAACATACTGCTGCAATGCTGTGGATTGTAATCAGCTGAAGCAAATACAAAAAAATAAGAATTAAAAAAATCATATAATGCTAATCATGGAATTTGATAAATTATTCAGACATATTTCAATCAAAGTGTCATCTAATACCCTTTTCAGTAGGGACGGGAATCCAAAACCAATTCCAGTTCAGAATCGATAACAACTCCCTTAACAAATACCATTAGTTTGTTTGCTTATCAACTCCCTTATCAATTCTTCCCACTTTTTTCAAAATGCTTAGCAAATCAAGAACACCACACTCTCAACAGAGGCAGTCAGCAGACATAACAACTAAGAAGTCAAAAAATCATGGCAGAGGGAGCAGGGGTGGTCAAAATTTTCTGTTAATTGTTGACATTAAAAAAAGCTTTCTGCACAACTTTCAGTGAGTGGTGACACTCGCAACCTGCAGAATTATCGACGTGGCAAAGTATGCAACATCAGGAGTGACGTGTGTTTCCATCGTTGCCACTGAAAACTTATGGAGGCCAACTTCACAGAAAAAAATCCACAGGAGTTAATAATGAAAACGATAAAGAATCAGACCAATAAGTATAATCATTCACTGATGGTATTGGTATCGACAAAATCTGATCAATTCCCAAACCTGTGTAGGCCTTCTTTTTTACACAAAATAAAACAGGAATCAATAAGAGAATCGATAAAGGACTGTATCAGTAAGTACAATCATTAATGGTAACAGTATCAACAAAATTTAATTGATTACCATCCCTAATTAAATACCAAGAGGGCCGTGTATGACAATGCTGCCACTTAAAACTCATAGGGCCAACTTTTTTTCCAAGCAGAAAATCCACAGGAATCAAAAAGGAAATTGATAAAGAATCAGATCAATGAGCATTATCATTGGTTGATGGCATTAACAACAAGTCTGATTCATTATCATGCCTAATTAAATACCAAGACAGCCCTGTGTTTGACAATGTTGCCACAGAAAACCTGTATAAACCTTCCTTTTCACACAAAATAACACAGGAATCAATAAGGGAATCGATAATGAATTGAATCATTAGGCAGAATTGATAATGGCATTGGTATCACAGAAATGTGGTAGATTCCCATCCCTAGTTAAATATGAAGAAGGCCATGTGTTTGACAGTGCTGCCACTGAAAACTTAAGGATGCTAACTTTTATCCACACAGAAAATCCACAGGAATCAACAAGGGAGTCGATAAAGAATCAGATCATTGAGCAGAACCTATAATGGCACTGGTATCAACAAAATCTTATCAATTCCCATCCCTACTTTTGAGTAAAAGTAGGACATCATTATACTTTTGCGACCTTGAAGTTTTAGTAATCAACTTTAAGACATTTGGAGCAACCACAGAAGCCACACTATCTGCAGTCTGATTAAATAAAATGTTAAGGCTGATCAAAAAGCCGCTCAAACAAAGACTCCTCTGAATATTATCAGAGATGAGTTGCATAATACTAATGTGCACTGTCCAACACTTCACACACCCACACACACACAAACAACACACACTCACACTGGGCAGTGATAATGCCTCCATTGTCAGTGTTAAACAAGACGACTGTGTTGTTGGATTATTCATGAAGGTGACAAGTGCAGATAAAGTAAAGTCCTCATTACTTAATAAACACATGTGTGTTCACTACTGAGAACATTTAAATGTTCAATTTCTGTTCCAACCAATGTCATGTTTTCTTTAAACTTTTAAACTGTTATATAACCCCCTTGATAGTCATATGTTTGGATCCTTACTTATTAATACAGTAAATTTTTCTTGTTTTCATGCCATGCTTTGTTCCACTGTTGCTCTATAAGAGGATTTAATCAGCATTAACTTTCTTTTAAAAGTGTCTGAATTCAAATAAGTTATTTCACAAACTAAGTACAAAAACAAACATTAACCTAAAGTTGTGTTTTGGTTATATGATAACTGAAAAGACCTTGTTGATGAAACTCTTGAAAAAATGAAACCCTTGATTTTTAAGTGCACCCATGCAGTGATGAGAAGGTGCATCAATATTGTACATTTCTGTAATTTGCTGATATTCCAGCCGATTCCTGTGGTGCCCCATAGAGAACTAAAATCAAGGCCACATCTGGGAGGCTTTACTATCTTTCCTATAATATGCAATAGAAGATATCTAAGGATTTTTTACACAGATATAAATATGGTGTATATTGTGAGTTTGGCTTGATTTTAGGAGTGCCTTGGGCAAAATTGGTATTAAAGCCACTGGTGTAAACAAACCAAACAGCAAAGCCAAAGTAGAGCATGGTTGGTATGACAAAACTATCAGGTGGTTTCACACCTACAGCTTAGTTTTTTGTTCTGATTCTGCTGGAAAAAATGCTACAAATTTGCATATTTCCCTTGGTTGGTTTTATGTTCACACGGCAGTATGTAGCCAACATGCGTGGCCGTAATATCGGCTGTAAATATCTGCCAAAATTTCAATATCGGCCAATACCAATAACTTATTTGGCTGATATCGGCCGATACCGATATTGAACTGATAATATTGTGCATCTGTAGACTAGAAAGGTCCAGATATTAAAGAAATGCATCAATAACTTAAAAAAAAAAACACTCACTCCAATCAAGGTGTATGTAAGAAAATTTCTGACAGACAGCATGTTGAATCTTGAAGCCAGCCAAAGACCACAGTGGGTGCAACTCCTCTCAGCTCAGAACTGAGGCTGTACACTGGGATTAACAGTCAATTTATGTCCCTGCACCAACCTACATTCACTGTCACCAGACAGACCTTAAATGCATCATAATGCTGTCACCTTGTTTTGTTTGCTAACGCCCTTTTATACTTCAAGTCTCACAGATTCAACACTGTATTACGAGGGCGAGTCAATAAGTAACCAGCCTAACTTATTTCCGGTTGAGATCCAACTCTTCTTTTTCGATGTAATTGCCCTCAAGTGTGATGCACTTAGACCAACGGTGTTCAAGTGCCATCAGACCAGAACTGAAAAAGTCAGGGTCCTTTCCATTGACCCACTCCTCAACTGCCGTCACGACTTCTTCGTCAGACCGGAAATGACGTCCACGGATATCCTTTTTCAAGTTTGGGAATAGGAAGAAGTCGCTAGGAGCTAGGTCAGGCGAATAGCCAGGATGTGGTATTAATTCATACCCGTTTCGCTCTACAGCATCCATTGCAACTTTGCAAGTGTGGACTCTCGCGTTGTCCTGTTGCAGCAAAACACCTTTAGAGAGTTTACCTCAGCGTTTTTCACGGATGGCGGTTCTCAGCTGGTCTAGCAAGTTTGCATAGTACACTCCAGTTATTGTACTTCTCTCGGGTAAAAAGTCCAACATAACGCCTTTTGCGTCCCAAAATACTGTGGCCATCACCTTGCCAGCAGATGGTTGCGTCTTGAACTTCTTTGGCCTCGGGGACCCCGGCCCTACCCACTGACGACTCTGAGCTTTATTCCCTGGCTCATAATAATGAACCCAAGTCTCATCTACAGTCACCAGACGCAAAAGAAAATCATCTTTTGACCTAAAATGCTTCAACAAGGCGCTGCATGCATACTGATGCTCTGGTTGCCATTTGCTCATCGCTAAGTGATTTGGGAACCCAACGGGCTGTTAGCTTGCGCATACCTAAACGATCATGTAAGATTGTTGAAACGCTACCATGTGAAATGCCTAATGTCTGCGCTTTTTCTTCCCCCTGAATTCGCCTATCAGAGTATACCAGATCCCGAACTTTGTTACACATTTCGTCGTCGGTGGCATCCAGTGGGCGTCCAGACCTGGCTTCATCTTCTAAAGACGTTCTACCGCGTTTGAATTCCCCTACCCAGAATTTAACCTGAGCATAAGATGGTGCAGAAGACCCATAAACATCGGCTAACTCACCGTGTATTTCCTTGCCTGTTTTACCTTTTAAATACAAGTACCGAATTACAACACGGTACTCAACTTTAGATGAAAAGCATGCCTTTGCATCACTAGCCATGTTTGACATTCAATATCTTATCAAAGAATGACTCAATACACGTGCAATTTTGTACCCAGGTTTAAAACATGTATTGAAACAAGGCATGAAAATCGTGATCATCTCGGTCAATCGGAAATGGGATAGGCTGGTTACTTATTGACTCCCCCTTGTATCATTTTAACAAACAGGACTGAAAGCAAATTTGGAGCTCTCCATCACAGCTGCTTCATGTTGGTGACCAGCAGAAGATGGATTTGAATTTTCAATGAATACTGGCCAGTTATGATAAATATCAATGAGCCAAATATATTTATGGAAACAAGTACTTTTTATGAAGAAGCCAGTGATTTACTGGTTGTGTCCTGTGAGGGGTCTTTGAAAAATCTATATGAATAATAGCAGTGCAGGCAAAGCATTGATCAGCTCTCTAATGTAAAATAAAGCTAATCGATCAGCCGATGATGATTTATTCCTCTCTCTGTCAGCCACGATGAAGGTGAAGCAGACTGGATCTGATGTTTTATTTCTGTCTGCCTACGGAGGTGAGAAATAGCTCCACGTCTCCAGATGATGAGATTTATTTAACAGACGAGTACAGAGCTTTAATGAAAAAAAGAATCCGTCTGACTGTTTCTGTCTGCCGCAAGTTTCTCTGCAGCTTTTTTTCTTTCTGTCTTCCTCTCCCGGCTGTTTGTTCTCCTCCTGCAGGACGAAGGAGCTGAAAATAAACTACAAACATCTCACATTCAAAGAGCAGAGAATAAAACCTGAGAGGTGTTACAGACGGAGGAGAAAAATTCAACGTTAGACGGAGGTCTGACTCTCCGAGAGGAAAGGAAAATATTCATCAAAAATGTTTTTATTGTTTAAAATCCTGAGCTGGAGAAGTCCAAAAGTCTACACACACTTTTATTTTTCATTTATTGACAGGGAATGTTCAAGGTTGTCAAAATTTTCTATTCTGTGACACTTTATCTGTTAAAAACTCTCCTCTTCTAGGAGCAGTTTGTACTTTCAAGACAGCTTGAACACAACAAGCAAGCAGCGGAGACGAGCAACACATCAGGCAATCTCTGCAGTGCGTCTACATGTAACAGCTGTTCTGACTTTCTGTCAGTTTTGCCATGAACTTTTTTTCCCCTGTCCAAAACTGGACTATAACTTAAAAAACAAGTGCACATGGACAAAAACTAAATGCATTTGCGTCAACAAATAAAAACGAGACCAAAATGACTGACAGAGACTTAATCCAATCAGACTTAATTTGGTCATGTAGAAAGTAGAGACAAGTTAAGAATATATCCAATCACAGCTACTGTGGTTGTGGTGAAAGGTTGGATGAGTTAAGAGGGACATCCAGTCACAACCCCCTTAGCTTTGTGGTGGCAGAATCCAAGTGTAAAACATGACTTCAGAAACTCAAGGAAACATAAAAAATGCCTTACACTTCACACTTCATATTTTAGTAGACTAATTTTACAGAATATTTTGTCGACTAAAATGTTGTGAAATTTCATCGACTAAAACTAGACTAAAATTAAAACAATTTAGATGACTAAATTATGACTTAAACTAAAAGATATTTTAGGCAAAAGACTTAAACTAAATTAAAAAGTGCTGTCAAAATTAACACTGGAGTGCATGCAGAGTAATAACATGCAAACCCTGACCGACCCAGGGATCAAACAGGTGACCTTCTTGCTGTGAGGCACATGCACTTCCTGCTGCGCCACTGTGCCATCCTTCAGATGCCTCACAGTATATCCTTAAACTAGCTTTTGGCAACTTTGACAAAATGAATCTCAAGAGCAGGTGGAACCATCTGCAGCAGTACCTTGCCCTTGTTTCCGTGCCGGTTCTTTTTGTACAGAAGCAGAGCTGATCGCTGTCAGTGTGGCTAATGTTCAGGCTTATGCCATGTACATCATGCAGAGCCACTTCAAAAATCTTGAAATACCCCTTTAAGTATTGACTGAAATACTTGCTTTATACATTTGAAGTTTTGTATGATTCTTCCTCGTGTTTTCTTTTTATTTTGTGATTTAAATTCATTAGTTTTATACCTGACAGAGTATTAATTCATGAATCCAATGACGCATGCTAAGCATCTTTACTTTACTTAGCTTTAAATTCAATTTTTGATCACCATATTTCTAGAAATATATTTTTTAAAAATCTTACCATCCAAATATGTGTTATGTCATTTTGTCAGAGTGGCTTTAAGGGATGAACACAATCTGGAGACTGTAAAAACACGTACACAAGCAAACACAAACACACCCTGCAGCACCCTGAAATCACTGCTGCACACACTCACACAAAGGCATGCAGGCAAACATTCCTGCAGGAGCACCGAGGTACACGCATGTATGCACTCCCTCTTCAGCTGTAATAAGCAGGCTGCGTTTCTAAAAGACGAACGGCAGCGATTATGTAACCACACACACACACACACACACACACACACTCGGAGGCTGCAGGAACAGTCTGTATGATGTGAACTATGAACTGAACAGAATCCTGCAGAAGAAAAGAAGCTGCCTGAATCTGAACTCGTCTCTGAATCTGGAACATCACGCTGCCACAGTGGAGGGTTTTAAAGCTCGAGCAAAGACACGACAGTGAATCCTGAAAATGTCAAAGACAATTATTCCCCCTCAGCTCTCCTGCAGCAGCTATGTCAGAAATTCATACCTTAACACTGACATCGAGATTCCTACTGATATTTAATTACATTTCTTGATTAAAGTAGTAAAGTTGTAGTACGCTTATTTTAATACACACAAAAAAAAAGTTATGAAAAATTAAGTTTTTTGCTTAGAATTTTCCTTTTATCCCAGCTGTGGACTTTGTGCCCCTAAAATCGGGTTACAAAGTTCCAGGGATTTTCAATTATGGAAACAAGGGAATTTACGGGAATAAACCTGGAATTTACAAAATTGAAGGCTGGCTCTAAACAGGAGTTTTAAATATAGTTGGGAAAGTATATTTTAGTATTATCTTGACAAAAAAAAAAACAGATTTTATGCAAGTATACTTGAGAATACTTCTGCTATTCCTCAGTCACTTGCTGCAGGGGTACTGAGGTCACGTCACCTACATGCACTGGGCATTTCTCCATCATGTGCACGCATGATTTTTGGAACCCTTGGCACAAAAAAAACCACACCAATGAGCCCATGGACTACATTAAGTTGAAAATGATTGTTCAGTAAAATAATTAAAAGTTGAAAAAGTTAGAATTTATATAATTTTTCAGAAGAAATACATACGAAACTTAATTGCAGGGTGCATGAGCAAACCACCAGGGTTTAGTTTTCAATGAATTTCTTTCGAAAATGACATAAAGTGCTAATTTTAGTCCAAAAATAAATAATGTAACATAGCAAGGTAAAAAAAAAAAAAACGAGTCACAACAAGCATACAGGTGTTTAGAGCTGCTGAAGAGTTTGTCTGATGACTGTAGCCAGAGGCAGGCTAACGCTACCCTTTGATTCCCAGTGTTTGAGCTAAGCTAATTAGTGGTGGGTGAGCTTTGCCCGTCTCTTCCTTGTTACTACACGTACAGTCGAAAAAATGGTGTCTATCTGCTTCTCATGGACTCGGGAGTGAGGCAAGACACGAAAAGAAAAAAAATGTACCTGTTGCCTTTTTTAAGTCATGGATGTAGTGTATGTGAGACCCACAGACTTCTATCGACCATTTGCAGACGTATATGTGTTTAACATGACGTAACCCAGTCCAGTAGACGGGGGAAGTACCCTGTTGTCAACTGATCAATCAATTGATAATTACCACGGAGATTATTTCTGAGTTACAGAAAGTTTCATTAACATGGAACAAAAATGTCACAATGAGGGGTCACCTTAAGCAAAAAGATATTCAGGGTCACAACAGTTTTCTAAATTCAGTCTGCACAAACAACAGCGTGGAGTTTTCTGTTTTTTATCTACCCCGTCCCCCCTGAGGCTTACCTTTGCAGTGAGTGTGACGTTTTCCCGACACACTGTCCAGCACAGCGAGCGTCAGGTTGTCCGGAGTATCAGGAGGAAGAGGTGTCCCACCCCCTCCTCCCCCTCCTCCTCCTCCTCCTCCTCCTCCTCCTCCTCCTCCACCCCCGCTGCTGCTGCTCTCAGTGATCAGGCTCGCCTCGGAGCTCTGCTCGTCGCTCGACAGAGACGGGCTTCGGACATCTCCTCCCCCAGAACCAGAACCAGAACCAGAACCTGAGCCGTTGGCACTGCTGGGCACGGAGACCAGACCGGTGCCTGTGGCTGAGGGCCAGGAGGGGGGGTCCTCACTGTCAGGGCTGCCGGGAGGAACGTAAGAGTTAGTTTAATTGTTAAGAAGGAGAGTTTTGTGCGTATTTACATCTGATGCACCTGTCTGAAAGCAAAAGATCTGATGTTAATATCTCCATCCAAGTCTTCTGTTGACATTTCATGAAATCGTAACGAAGGCTGAAAATCCATCCATTATCAGTCACCAGCCAATCAGAGGGCCAAACAGAGTGACAGACAACCATTCACACCACACCACACAGCTGAGGGCAATTTAGAGTCACCAGTCCACATGAACATGTTTTTGGTCTGTGTGAGGAAACTGGAGCACCTGTAGAAAACCCATGCATGCACGGGGAGAACATGCAAACTCAGAGAGGCCCTGATCAACACAAGGAGTCAAACCAGCATCCCTCTAACTGTCGGGCACCAGCGCTAATTTGCTGCACCACTGTGGCAATCTTAAAACTGAACAATATTGGAAAAAGGTAGACACAGTTCATACAGGTTTTGTCATATTTCACATCACAGTGTCTGCATCTCTTCAGGTCTTGAAAACAAAAGTAAACGATAACCCTGCTTTTCTTTTATTTTCAAAGCTAAATATTAACCTGTATAATGTGTTATGTCTTCAAAATAACTAAAAAAATGTAAGTTGTGCATTCCTGAACTGTTTTAGAAACTGAATTAGTGCTAATGTTTAGGAGCTAAGCTGCTGCTGCCATGTGTATACTCTGGTCCACATCCAATGCATAGTTACATATTGTATTTTTTTCCCATATTGTGTGACATAGTGGTATTTTTGGTATAATTCGCATATGTTTGCATTCTGAAATGTTTCAAAAACAGTTTCTACATCTCTGGCCACTGATGAGGACAAGGAAAAAATAGGTTTTTGTACATCTACTAGGGGTGGGAAGAAATATCGATTCATAATATTTCTCCCCCCAATTCAATATCGATTAATTCTGAATCAATTCACCTCCTGGCCAGTGGGGGGCGTTGTGCACTTTTTCAGTGTTTATCCAGCTGTGGTTGCAGAAGAAGACATGCTTACAGAGTGATAGGATTGAGAGCCGGACATGAGAGTGATTAAACAGCGGTTTATCATTTTTTTTCTGTGTAAATAATGTAAAATATTAAACTATAGCATTAGTATCATTCTGGAGCGTTTTCTTTTCGTTCTTTTGCCATATTTTCTCTGTGTTTTGCCATATTTCCGACGTATTTCTCCGTGTTTTGGTGTCTTTTTTTGTCATTGATTGTCTTTTTCACCATAGTTCAATATTAATTTTAGAAATATTGGAGGAAGAAATGTCGAGATCTCTGTCTTCAGCTGGACAGGAACTGCTTCAGGGACTACCATCAGTAAAATAACACCTGAACATGGTCTGATATAACAGGCTGTAACATGGACACTAAATGCTGCAGGCAAACAAAAATGTTTGCGTTTATGTAAAATAGGTGAAGTTTATTTTTGGTCATCTCAGAGAATTTCTACATGTTCATTTACAATTGTTTATGAAGAGAACCCTGTTAAAAATGCAAAGCAATTTTTATTCTTTTCTTGTAATTACACACCGTTTTAAGAACAATGACAAATACTTGCAAGAATTAACTTTTATTTCTTGTGAAAAAAAGGGTAAAAAATGTATTCAAAGAACAATCCCTGACACAGTTATTGACAAAAAAGACAAAAAGACCAGGTGGACATTTATGATTATAGTGTTAACTGTCATGTTTTTACTTCTGTACTCCATATGCACAAATAAGTTATTACCATGCAAATTTTTATTTTCAGATGTTTGCTCAAAAATATGAGGTGACGTACCACATATGTTCACACTGGCATCAAAATAAAAAGACAAAAACTGTCAACAGGTGCTCTAATTATTTGTGTATTTCTACTTCTTACTGAATCGAATCGCCACTTAAAGAATCGAATCGAGCCGTGAGGTCTTAACAATGCCCAGCCCTAACATCTACCTCGTGTGCTAATCCACAGCAGAGGAAATGAGTAACTCTGTGCTTGGCTACTTGGTGTGAGGTGCTTCTCAGGAAATGTAGGCCCTTCTGGGGGTACAATATGTTTAAGACAGAGCATCTCAACCTCTGCTGCACTGACTCTTAAACTCATTAGTCTCTAGACTGTGAAACTGAATCACTGAAGATTTTTATGACAGGAGCGACAGAGTGGAGCTGGACCCACCTGAGGGATTAAGACAAACTGGTAAATCTGGACCACAAATGTGGATTAACTACAAAGCAAAGCCAGTAACGGCCCCGGGGTCTAAAACCTGTTACCTGCTACAGTTTGTTATCCAGCTCAGAGCTCCGTCTGTAGAGCTCTTACATAATCTCAGATTCCTTTAGAGTGATTTACACCGGACAAAAACAACGATTAAAGCCAATAATCCCTCAGATTTGAACAGTTGCATGGTTATTTTTAAACCTGGAGCCTTCTTGTTTGCATATTTTGGTGTTCTAAATGCTTGTGGGTGCTAATTTTATTTTAACTGCTCAAGTTGATTTATTCAGCCTGCAGCAGTGAAACACGGAGTCAAGGTTGGAAAACAATCTGTGTCAGTCACTGACAGGCTCAGGCTGTTAATGTGAGTGTAGAGTGTGTAGAGACACTGATGAAAAGAAGGATGCTTTTAAGTCAGAAACAGCCATCACAAAAGTCTTTAAAATCACGATACTCTCTGAAAACACTAAGTCTACCTCGTAGCAAACAGGAGTTGCTGATCTGTCTCTGTCTAGATTAGGGGTGGGAAAGTTTTAAAAGCTTGCAGAAATAACAAAATCTAGCACTTTTATTGTAAGAAATTTGCCTCTAAAATAGCATTTCCAAGGGTAAAATGTATTACAACATAAACAATATAAATACTAATTATCTTTAGTAACTGGAAGACCTATATGTCTTCTTTGATAGAAATAAGTAGATAAGTTTTGCTGTAAAGGTTACCAACATCAAGGAGGTTATGTTTTTGCCCGTGTTTGTCTGTCTGTCCATCTGTGAGCAACAATATTTATCAACATATTTTGATGAGACTTTTAAGAAATTTTATTCATGGTAAAAGGATGAAGGGATTCAATTTTAGTGGCAATCCAAACACAGGTGTGGATCCAGTCATCTTTAGAGGATTTGTTAACGCTGTGAGATAGGGGAGTTTTCACATTTTAACTCAAAAAGTCCTCAACAGATTTGGGTGCAATTTTCAGGGAATGTTGATGAAGGCACAAGGGAGTGGGGACTGGATTTTTGTGGTGATCTGATTGAGGAATTTTGTGAAGGATTTGTTAGCATTGCAAGATAGACCAGTTTCCCACATTTTCAATAATAACTAGGGATGGGAATTTATAAGATTTTATCATTATTATTATTAATACTATTGACAATTCTGCTTATCGATCAGATTCTTTAACAATTCCCTAATCAGTTCCTGCTGATTTTCTATGTGGGCAAAAGTTTGCCTGTAGGTTTTCAATGGCAACAATATCAAACACGACACTCCTGATTCAAAGCGGGGCTGCACAGATAAATACTTCTGCAAGTGTTTGTGTTTCCACTTGCAGGTACTTGTACAGTAAGCGCCTTTTTGTCGGAAAATTAAGCCACAATTTTGACACGTCAAGGAAGCACCTGATGAGGGCATTGATCAGCAAAAAGACCAATTGATTCCTTGAGGGAGTTGTTGTCAATTCTCAACTGGAATTGGTTTTTCGATTCCCATTCCTGATGTAAACTCAGCTAACAATATAAAAATGGTCTTGGTTGGGGTTTTTGCTCTATAAAAACTTAAAGGATAAGTTCGGTTTTTTGACACCTGGACCTTATTTTTAGGATTAAATACGCTCGTAGACTCACCCAGACAATTTTGGCGGAGCTCCGAGCCGTTTTCGAGCAATTTAGATCCATCCGACGGCATTTTTTCTCATGCCATAGTAGCAGACGGGGCCAGAAATTGAAGCCCCTAAATTAGACATTATCTGCTGCGAAACTCACTCATTTCAGCTACATTACATAAATGAATGGCTAGTGTTACCACCATGTCAGCTCAACTTTGTTGTTATGGTCATCCAGGGCTTTACAAGGACGGGTAACTTTTGGTGACGTCATAGACAAGAACATGAGTAGAGCCGCTGTTGTTGCTAGGCTACACGGCTACACGGCTATTTTTGTGCAACATGGCAGAATATTTATCCAATGTAGAAGTGTCTGACGACGACTTTGGGTATAATGGATGCCCGTATCGTTTTGAGCCAGAATATACCGACGAGGAGCTATTTGAAAGGAGGGTGCAGAGGGAAAGAGCCGAACAGCTGGCCAGAGAACAAGCAACCACTGCACGTCCACGAATGGGGGCTAACTGGTGGTGTTGTTGTGGACATTGCACGGCAAACACAACAGAGGAGGAGTGCCTTTGCTGCTCAGAGTGGGACTTGAGACCAGAGGAAACACGTATTGATGCCCCCCAAAATACGATTTCTGGCCCCTGTCTGCTCCTATGGCATGAGAGAAAAACGCCGTCGGACGGATCTAAATTGCTCGAAAACGGCTCCGAGCTCCGCCAAAATTGTCTGGGTGAGTCTATGAGCGTATTTAATCCTAAAAATAAGGTCCAGGTGTCAAAGTAATCGAACTTATCCTTTAAATAAAGAAAATATTTATTGCGTTCATTTGGAAAAAAGTATGTCGAATGAGCTTTAATAACATTTATATATTTGTCCATCACATTAAAAACACACCTTCAACCAGCTTAAATTCCATGTTTAGCACATTTGATTAAGCTTCACACTTTGCTTTCAATTTTAGGACTCCAACAGTCACATCACTCATTCTGGTGAAAGCTATGTTTTGTTTTGATTAAATTACACGGAGTTTAAATGTCTTATTGAAAGAACACTTCTTTCTTTATTAATTTGACCCTTGAAAAGTTAGAAAAATTTTAATGTGGCCCTCACGGTGACCAAAGTTGCTGGTCTTTACTATAAAGTTAATAGGCCTGAGTTTATCTGAGTCTAATTATTGTCATCACCCACAGTTTTAGAAAATTTTGCACCACTGTTTAATGTTGAAAGGTCACTAAATTTGACCTCTGCTTTCCTTTTTGGTCTGTTCACAGATCTGTTCAAGGAAGTCTCACCAAAAAACATGAAGACAATGTAAAGGAATCCTGTCTTGGTTTAATTGAAGCTTTGGATCATAAAAGTTGAACCTGTGACACAATGAGTAATTTTCATTTCTTCTCTTCATTGTTTCTGAGAAAGTCTCACCCTCTTTCTTTCACAGTGATGAGGAAATAATGAATTCAACTGGCTCTGCTGTCCAGCCCTGCAACAACAGCTGAGGGCGGTTGTGGACTCATGGTGTTCATTGTGCTTTTCTATATGTGATCCCTCCTTAACTTGAGACAACATCATTTTGGTGCAGTCTCCATTACCTATACCTCTTCTCATGGAAGTTAGGATGTGTTGGTGGATGAGAGACGAGGAACAGCCTTTAATATCACAGTTAATCACAGCGCTGACGAACAACCAGGCACTCTCAAGAGAAATTTAGTGTCACCAATTGACTAGAATCAAATTCAAGCCATTTAAAGAACTTTTTAAGACCTGAGCTGATAAAAAATTAAGACAGTTTGTTGCACCGCAGAACAAAGTGAAATCATCACAACTGCAGGGTGTACCCCGCTGGGATGGATGGATGGATGCATGGATGGATGGATGGAAGATTCAAACTTAACTAAATTGATTGAGAAAGGCTAAATGTTGAATATCAAGGGACAAAAGCAGGAAAGAGATGCAGTCATGGTAAAGCACCATTGGTTATGTTTCCATTGTTTCTCTTAAAATCCAAAACAAAACTAGACAGAAACAGTGTTAATCAAACTGCCATCAAATTTTAGACTTTTTATATAAATACAAGTCTTTTTCAAAGATCAGACTCTTTAGGGACCCTGAATTAACCTAACAAGCATGATATGAAACATGCAAACTCAACACAAGACCCTGGCAAGAACATTCTTTCTATTAGCCTTTAGTATATCCTAAAAAAGACATGATAAAACAGTCCTGTCAACATGGTATTTAAAAAATCACAACCTTTATTAAGTGCACACTCACACAAGGCGTTGTGTTTTGTGTTCAAGCATGTGTCACTCCCAACGTCCAGTTTGTTTTGTGTAGAGCGAGCGCTCTGTGCTGTTCTTTAGAACTGAACTCCTCCCTGGCACGCCTGGGTAAGGCGACTTATGGCAGGGTATGGTTGCTCATGCATGAACACAGGAGCAGGTGAGCAACATGGATGCAATGTGAATGCTCCTTACGCAATAATAAACAGTGGCAGGTTGTTAACTGGTTATATTTCATCAAAATACCCAAAATATGCCAAAAATCTGAGAGTTTCAGTCATATCACCTGTTTTGCTCTCCACTAAGCTCACCTGTTGTAAACTGTGTGCAGGACATAGTCATGCTCAGGCCCAGCTGTGGTTGGAGCAGAGTGAGTGCAGGGATGAGGGGGAATAGAGCTTAAGCATGGTACGGGGCAACTGGACCTCTGTTAAATGCGTTCTAAAGCCTGAGATATACTTGCAGTTAACTACGCAGATGTGGATGCATCACAGCCGCCGTGTGTTGATTCAGTGCGTCAGTTAAGCACGTCATCCAGAATTAATGCAACGCAGACGCGAGCTGCAGCCTGCACGTCACCAGTAGTACCAGTGTAGAGGCAGAGGAGATGTGACAGGTTGATCACAGCAGCAGAAACAACAATAACAACCATCCATACATAATCAATATCCCTTTTGGGGTTGTGTGGGGGCTGGAGCCTATCCCAGCTGACACTGGGCAAGAGGTGCTGTACACCCTAAACTAGTTGCCAGACAATCACAGGGCCACATAGAGAGTTGGACAACCATTCACGCTCACACTCATACCTAAGGGAAATTAGGAGTCACCGATCAACCTAATAAGCCTGTCTTTGGTCCGTGGGAGGAAGCCAGAGTACCCAAAGAGAGCCCACACATGCACAGGAAGAACATGCAAACTCCAGGCAGAAAGGCCCTGCCCAGCCTGGGGATCAAACCAGCGACCTTCTTGCTGTGAGGCACGTGCACTACCTGCTTTACAACCGTGCCACCAATGGCAATAACACAAAGTTTTAAAGACAAACTGATCAATCAACATCTAATAATGTGTGACTGCTGAGACACAAACCTGTCAGTTCATTTGGCTGATAACAAATAAATGCTCTTTTAGAAGTCCGGAAACGAGGAAATAAGTTTGGTGTAAGCATTTACCTGGTGACCGTGTACATTGGTGACTAGGAGTTGACACCACGGTTGACTATGTTTGTGTTTAGCTTGGTTGCCTTTGCTGTTCTCACATATAAACTTATGAAGTTTTCTTTATGATTAATAGAAGTGAAGCGCTGAAGGGTTCACCCTCTGCTTTTTCTGGTGCTTTGACTATGATATCTTTCAGCACAATCATCAGCAAGTCATCAGTGAACACGGTAACTCACTACACCAATACACCGAGACAGTTCCGATGGGGAAAATATCGTAGAAACAGATGATGCTGATCATGAGGTCTGCCCACGGTTCAATCGTTGCCCACAAATATTTCATGATGACACTGATTATTGGTGTTACTTTTAATCTCAGAATTACCGCCACCTTTGCAGTTCAGCTCTAACACAACTAGGGCTGGATATTTCCAGCAACCTCACTATACGATACGTATCCCGATACATGTAAAATGTGAACACTGACTACGCCATTAACAGAATTCTCAGCAAGTTTTGTTTCGTCTTACCAGAAGAAAAACAACAAGGATGAGTTTAAAATGATTCTACAATTTAAGAAACTTAACTTCAGGTCCTCAAAGATCATAGATCTAAGGTTAAATTTGGAACATGAGCTTCATCATGTAGCTTGGCTTCTACTTTAAACTGTGCCATTGTTAATATTAGCCAAAGTGTACGGACAACAACTGTCAAAACATTCAAGCCGTATCGATTCTCTAGAATCTGTATCAACACACGTATCCCCAAGGAGTGTGTGATGATATTTTGCCGTATCGATATTTTGAGCACAGGTTTAAACACAACAGGTAGTTACATACAGCCCCAGGTCTTTGTGCCCTCTTGTGGTGTCCTCCAGTAATACAGGTCACATACAGGAAAGTACATAAATAAAACTCAAACAAACTGCAAGTTTATCTCCAGTTAAGGCATTTCTGTCCTTAACATAAAACAATTTAAGACCCTTTAAGATTTGTAGAAACCCTGGTTTGTGCTCTATCTCTGTTTCCTTGACTGAGTCTGTGGTCTCCTGCCTAAGCATCCCAAAACCCTTCCTTATGTCTCACCTGAACACCTCTCGGGCCTGGCCGCTCTCTGGTGACGTCTCCCTGAAGAATGGCACCACCCGGGACAAACTTGCCCTCCGGCGAGACGCCCCCGTCCCCCCACTGGCCTTATCTGTCACCCCGCCGACAAAGCCCCCAGCCCTGGTCAGAGCTGTGGTCTGCTTCTTCAGGAACTTCTCCAGCGGTTTCATCCCCGCCGGCATGGTGGGACGCTGGGTGAGGGCGGGGAGGGCAGAGATTGGTGGATGGATGGGCGGGTGGAGAAGGTCCGGATTGAGCTATAGGATGGTGGAGCTGAGACAGAGGTGGAGGGGGGGTTTGCTCCTACATCATACAGCCCCTGGTGGTCAGGGCAGGCAGGTGTGAGTAGGTTTAAGGGGACTCTCTGTGGAGTTGCAGCGATGTTAACCCATCTGAGGAGGTTTGGGAGGTGCTGGTGGAGGAAAAGAAAACATTGATTATTTATTTGTATAGCTTCTCAAAACAAGTGTTAGCAGGCTGCTTACGCATATGAACACCAGTGTTTAGTTTGTCGACTAATTATTTTCGTCATAGTTTTTGTCAACAACCTTTTTTTCCACTGACGAAAAAACTAGAACAGTAACTAATAAAAACAAGTGCACATGGGTAAAAACTAAATGCATTGTGTCAACACATAAAAAATAGACTAAAATGTTTGACAGAGACTTAATCCAGTCAGACCTAATTTGGTCAAAAGAAAGTAGAGACAAGTAGGAATATATCCAATCACAGCTACTTTGGTTGTGTGGAAAGGTTGGATGAGTTAAGAGGGACATCCAATCACAACTGCCCTAGCTTCATGGTGGTGGGATAAGTTGTGGAGCGATCCAATCAGAGCTCCTCTCTTTATGAATTGATATATTCATGTAGAGCAGGTTCACTGTTTGTTGTCAGTTCTGGTATTGTAACTGAGATGCTCTGCCAGGTAGCCTAAATAAAGGTGACTGCATTTCACACAAACTTTCAATTTGTTTCGATTCATTTATACATTCAGACTTTACTAGCATTCAATAAAGTGTTATTAGATGTTTCATTTTATCCAAGTGTAAAACATGACTTCAGTAATTCAAGGAAACATAAAAAATGCCTTACCCGTTTACACTTCATATCTTAGTCAACTAAACTAGACTAAAATCAAAACAATTGAGATAACTAAATTATGACTAAAACTATGATATTTTAGGCAACAGACTATAACTGAATAAAAATGCTGTCAAAATTAACACTGATGCACACTAATACAGAGATGAACAAAGCATATGGAAAAAGAAAAAAGAGCTATAAACCAGCAGCAAAGCTCATAAACAACAAAAGTGAAATAAGTGTGAAATAAATAAATCAACCAAAATGTTAAACCTTGGCATCATAAAGACCCAAACCCAAGACAACAGGAACCCAGCCACAGAAATATAAACTTGTTGGACTCTTCTAACCATGAGGTATTAGCCACAAAGGGGCAGGGAGCTCTATCTGCTCAGTTTCCTACTTTTTTTGCAGACAAGCTACAGTATGATAGTCTCGCTCACCTAAACGAGGTACTGATACAGGCTACAGTATACTTTAACAGAAAAAAAGAGCAGGTAGTATCTAAACCAGGCAGGGTCGAGTCAAGTTGAGCAGATATCACAATTGGAAAAGCACTATTGGAGAGTCAAATATGTAAAAAGATATGATCTGTTTAAAGAAATTAAAACATTAAGACACAGGGGTGCATGGGTTTAACATTAGTATCCACTGATATTGAACCTTTCTACCAACAATGGCCACTGGCAAATGAATGTGGAATGAATATGCAAGCTGTTGCTGATGTTTATATGCTGTGTCACGTCAAATAAAGGCTGGTATAAGATCTGATTAAGAGAAGGAGCTTTATGCATCACTATCACTACTCAACTAAATGGTAGGCCTCAACCACCTGGCCCTGGACTGGTACCGAGCCATGGATCAATTGGTGTCTGACTGTGGAGACATAAAGAATAATTCATTTCCTCAACTAAAGAGTGTTTTATTTTGAAAGGACCACCTTTTCCTCACATATCTGTCTCTGTAGCTTGACTGCACAGACTTTACACTCAGGTTCTCTGTTTCAGTCACCACTGTGATGAACAAATAAGTGCAACCTGAGATAAAACTCACTGTTAAACATTGTGCTCATGCCCCCTTCCACTTATGCTCTGGGTGTAGTTGTAATTATTTTACTCTGCAAAATGTGTGTTACTAAAAAGCACTCAATGCACACAATAATACTTGACTTACTAAAATGGTGGGGTCAAATTCAGAGGAAAGAACTAGGCCTGTATGGCATGATAAAAACATGCAATGTGCGAAATTATTCTTCAAAATTGCAATAACGAGGTGGATTGCAGTAATTCTATTAAACACGTATTGCATATGGGTTATGACTTAGTGTCCTAACCTATGCTAATGTCACAATTTTATACAACACTTGCAGCTGCAACAACATTTTCTGAATCTTTTTTGAACCTGTTTGCTTGCAATGTGTAGTATTTCAAGTATCCTAATTAAATAATGTGTTTCATAATCAAACTGATTATAGATAGTTCTGATGTTATCATTACCTGCAACCAAAAGAGAGTGAGCACAGTCTAAACTGCTCAATTAAATTGCAAATTAAAGCAGAAAAATGGGTGGATGTGTGGTATTGGCTGATGTCTGATATGACTATATTTCCAAACTTATTATCGCCAATACCATTGGTATCTATATTTTTGTCAACAACATTGTATTCTTAAATAAATGCTTTATTTAGATTGAATATTGCCATTACTTGCAACTAAATGAGAGGGAGCATAATTTGAATTAAATAGGTTTGCAGTATCAAATAAAGGCAGAATAATTTAGTAAAAATTAACCTGTATTTTCTTACATTTTTATTTGTTTCCCCAATTTCAATCAAATTCACAGTTATGAGCATAGTGTGGCTCTATTTTTTTGGAAATATTGCTAGTGTTAAGCTGTAATGTCAAATTTTTGGAGTTAGTATTCATTCTCTTGAAATTCCATCCTGGCTGGCCGCATTAAGAGAGTTCAAGGGCCACATGTGGCCCCTGGGCCCATGTTGCTGACCTATGTAAGGGGTTTGCTAATATTTTGTAGTATTTTTGTATGTTTTTCATAATCAAACTGTTATGCCATATCTATTGCCATTACCTGCTATGAAAAAAGAGTGAGCACAGCCTGAACTGCACTAATAGACTGGGAATATCAAATTAAAGAGAAATAATTTAGAGAAAATATTAGT
Source organism: Cetoscarus ocellatus (assembly GCA_037902135.1). Taxonomy (NCBI): domain Eukaryota; kingdom Metazoa; phylum Chordata; class Actinopteri; order Labriformes; family Labridae; genus Cetoscarus; species Cetoscarus ocellatus. The sequence continues at coordinate 153,416 of JBAMNC010001168.1, forward strand.
GTATTATTTTACATTTTCATCCTTCTTTTCCCAAATTCATTCAAATTAGGATTCACAGATACAATTGCAGCTCATTTTCTTGGATACATTGCTATTTTTTAAGTAGTACTGTCAGACTTTTCTAATTAACATGCAGTTTTGTCCAAAACAATTGGACAAAACCCTGACTTACATTTTCATAATCAAACTGTTTTGTTTGTTTGTTTGTTTCTTTCTTTGAATATTGCCATTACTTGCGACCAAAGGAGAGGCAGCACAGACTGAATTGGCCAAACAGATTTGCAATATCAAATTCAAGCAGAATAATTTTGAAAAAAAGTGTGTGTATTTTCTAGGGCTGGGCAATTAATCGAAAAATAATCAAAACCGACATTTAGACCCTCTAATCGAAGTAATTTTACTCATGTCAATTATTTTGATTATTTTCCCTGTGTAAGTCACGTGACTGCGCCCCCTTCATACAGTCTGTGTTCACTTTCGCCAAGAGCGAAGGACGCACTGCCAACATGAAGGAGACAATCTTCAATCTATCAGAGACCTTGTAGCCAAGAAAAATGCTGTCTCCGTTGTTTGGGCACATTTTGGATTCTGTGCAGAGGACATCGAGCAGAAAGAAGTTAAGTGTAAATACTGCAGGAAGATCGTTTCGACGACCGTCGGTAACACCACCACTTTGTTCGAGCATAGCATAAAATAATCGTTCATTAATCATAATCGAGGTAAGAGCTTTAATTAATTGTGATACTGAGATTAGGTGATATCGCTCAGTCCTAGTATTTTCTTACATTTTTATTTGTTTTCTGCAATGCATTTAAATTCACAGATACAAGCAAAATGCAGCTCTACTTTGTTGACTGTCTTGCAATTTGTAGTATTTTTGTATTTTTATTTTCATAATTAACCCTTTGACTTCCAAACTAAGAAATACATTTGCAACAACTTATTAGTTGGTAAAATTGTTACTGCCTTCTTTCATTTAATTTTCAGATTACCCAACCGGGAAGCAGATATGCTGGTCAACCTGCTGGTTGGCTTGCCTGTTCAGGGTTATCCTGAACATGAATGGATTTCCTTCATTTCTGCAACAAAATTTTTGTTTTTTCATATGAAAACATTTCTGAGAAATCATAGATACTTTTTTAACTCACCAAATTTATTTCCTTCAACTAAATTTTAATTGTTAGAGGATCTGGAAATAAGTGAAAAGATTTTTTCTTACTTCGATGTTTGCTCTTACTGTGTGAGACACCCGAGGATCCATGCAGCAACGATTCACATCCGATTTTTTATAGTTTTCAAACAATTATACTCATGTACAGCAGCGCCACCCAGTCGGTACATATTGGTGTTACAAATGCGACTCAGAGAGGTGAATAAAGAAAAACAGACAAAGACGGGCTTTCAGAGTTTTAAATGCAGTGGTATGGGGGCAAAAAGTCAACCGCATGGTTACAATGCCGGTCAAAGGGTTAAACTGCTTCTTTAGTTATACTGCCATAACTATTACTATTACCTGCTAAGCAAAAAAAAAAAAAAAAAGAGTAAGCACAGTCTGAATTGCACAAATAGATTGAGGATATCAAATTAAAGAGAAATGATTTTCAAGAATTGCAAAATATCTTAAATAAATTCTATATAATTTCATTAAGTAACAGGCTATGAATATTGTATACTAATTGATATTGACGAATCTGGTGAGTAGTTAAATACTGCCACCATATTTATGTAATATAGACAGCGCGGTGTGCTCAAACACGTCCTCATCCCTGAAATTAGCCTCAATACACCTCCTATATGATGCTCACCTATAATGGCTGTTCGGTACTGAGGCCCCGGCTAATTGCCTCCCTCTGCCCGCAGCTCTCGGCCTCTCCTCCGCGGCTCCTCCGGCACCGAGCGCTCCGTCCGTGGGCGTAAAAACACCGAGAATGAGCCCCAGACGGCGCTCCTTCTGCCCGCCCGGTGCCTCTGCAGAGCTCCGCTGCCCCCTCGGTGCGGAGGACCGGGACACCGCGATAACTCCGGGATGAACGCTCGACGTCTGCGGGCTTCTCACCTGGAGGAGGAGGTGCGCTCGGGTGCAGTGGGTTTTCCGAGCAGCACGCGCGGTGTTTTTCCTTCTTCTCCGTTTTTTTCAGATACTGCAGAGCCCGCGCGCCTCACGGTCCTCCAGCACCGACACACCACCTCCTTCTCTCTCTCTCCTCCTTTTCTGCTAAATTAGTGGAATGAGAAGTGACTCGTAACACTCACACTCCTCCTCCTCTCTCCCTCCCTCCTTTCTTGCTCCCCGCTCTCATCTGCTGCAGTTGCGCGCTCCCGACACACGTACGGGGGCCGGGCGCGCGCATGCACATTAACTTCCATGTGCTGTAAAATTGATGGAAAAGGAAAAATCCCTGACGACAAGCTGCATGAAAATTCACCAGACACATTACAGCGGTCCCATCAATCAGGGAGGATTGATACATCAGTCCGGCGGAAGGAAAAGTAGATCCATCATGTTTTAATTGAGTGTGTGACAATTTGCCAGTTCAGCGATTGAAATTTACTACAAGCGTTCAATACGGTGGCCCTGAGCGGACATGCAGGTTTTTAATTTCATATTGCTTCTTTATCTCTGATCACAAGCAGTGACGGATTAAGTAATTTGAAGGACCCATACCTACCATTGTTGATGAGCTTTTTAAACCCTTTCATTATCAGCAGAGGCACTTTTTATTTATGATTATTTTAATAACATCATTGATGCATTCCAAACGTTGTTAAGCCAGTTATTGTCAAAAATGTACAAATCTGACCAATCTCTCACTATTAACAAATTGTTTTTTTTAAAAAATGGATCCACATCAAGATTTAGATCAATACCAAAATCGAGTCACTTCTACCTGTGCAATTAAAATGTCATCAAAATCCACTGAGAACTGATTCAATGATTAGTGAAAATTTGCAAAACTGCTCTGTCTCACTTTGTTTACAAATCCTTAAAAAAAATCCTGGATCTGCATCAACAACATTCCCTGAATATGTCATCAAGACCTGTCAAATGGTTTTTGAGTTATTAGTGAAAATGTGGACAGCTGCCTTTCTTTGTTATGTTAAGAAACACTTTGGAAAAAATGTGGATCCACATTCACAATTTTCCCTGAAAATGTTTTTTGAAATCTGTTGAAAAGGTTTTCAGTATTCGTGAAAAAGGCCAAAGATATTCCCTATCACCCATTGTTAGCACATCCTTTAAAAAATACTGGATCCTCGGAAAATGTCCTCAAAAGCCTTTGAAAAGTTATTGAGTTATTAGTGAAAATGTGGAAAACTGCTCTCTCTCGAATTGTTAACACATCCGTTGACAAAAAAAAAACTGGATCCTCATTTCAACATTTCCTGAAAATGTGTGTCAACATCCATGGAAGTTACTGATTTATCAATGAAACTGTTGAAAACTGTCCTTTCTCGCATTGTTAACACATCCTTTTAAAAGGATGGATCTGCATCCACAGCATTCCCTAAAAATTTCCTTAAGATCCTTTGAAAATGTATTGAGTTATTTACAAATCCTTTAAAAAATCCTGGATCTGCATCCACAACATTCCCTGAAAATTTCCTTACAATCCTTCGGAGGAGTTATTTAGTTATTAGTGAAAATATGGAGAACTGCCTTACCTCGTAATGTTAACAAATCTGTTAAAAAAAAAAAAGTACTAGATCCGTATCTACAACATTCCCTGAAAATGTCATCAAAATCATTTAAAAAGTTAGTGATTTATCAATGAAAATGTGATGAAAATGTGGAAAACTGCCCTATCTCGCATTGATAATACATCCTTTTAATAAGCCTTGGATCTGTATTAACAAAATTCCCTGAAAATGTCATCAAAATTCTTAAAAAAAATTATTGAGTATGAGCGAAAATGTCAAAAACTTCCCTATCCTGTAATGACAAGAAACCTTTGAAAAAAGTCCTGGATCTGCATCCACAAAATTTCCAGAAATGTTTTTTAAAATTCATTAGAAAAGTGAATGAGTATTAGTGAAAATGTGGAAAACTGCCCTATCTCAATAATCAAATCCTTTGAATAACCACCACCAAAATCATACTACTGGTCCCTTGACCAACATATCCTGATCCATTAAAATGTTATTTAGTTTTTACCAAAAATGTGTTTATTTTTCCCACATCGGGACAGTTTTAGGGACAATAGAGTCTTTGAGAAGAGGGTTTTTTATGAAGTCCTTCAGGCGAAACTGTGACCTGAGTTTTTAAATGAATACATAAGTTTGGACATTTTGTTTTGAGCTGTTAAGATAAAAATCAGGTTCATGTCAGAGAGACTTCTTGATGATACAGAACACATCAGTGAGCATGTAAGTGTGTCAACATGTTCATGTAAACATTTGCCGACTATTGATCTCCAATATAATCTCCTGAACCTTTATTGATCTGTGTGTGGAGTCATTGTGTGTGTGGTAATCTGACCGAGTCGTGGGTTCATAACCGCAACAATCAGCTGGACAGCAAACTGTAACTCGACACACTCCCCCCCCTCCCATAGGAGCTCTCTACGGCATGCTTCTGTAAAGTGACACCACATCCCTCATCTTAATTATCAGACTGAGAGCACAGAGGAGGGGGTCGAGCCTTTATTTTGACATTTCATGACTGCGCATTTGCTCTGTCAAAGGGTTGCTTTGGCTTTTTTGTGACAGACATTAGATAGGAGATTTTTTTATCATGTCATGAATTAAAAAAGTGCTTTTAAATTCCATATAAAGGTATGATGGTATATGCATGAGAGGTGTCCCAGGATGTCCCAAGAAATCCATCCATTGATCCGTTATCTGTACCACTTATCTCTTTTGGGTCGCAAGTGGCAGGAAGGGGTACATCCTGAGCTGGGCATGCTCAGACTCAGGGCAATTTAGAGTCTCCAATTAACCTAACAAGCATGTTTTATGGTCTGTGGGATGAAGCAGACGTGCTCAGAGAGAACCCACACATGCACGAGACAACCTGCATCCTCCATACAGAAAGACCCTGGAGCTGAACCAGCAACCTTCTTGCACTAACCTGCTGCACCACCCTGCCCCAAGAATATATTTTTGTCATTTAGATTTTTATAATGGCATATTTTACATTTTACATCCATACTCTTGTTACAGTCCCTTTAGCATCTCTTCCCCCCACACCACACATCCAATGCAGGACGGCCACAGAACTGGCTTGGCCCCTGAAAGGACTAGTAAATGGGCCCTTCTCAGACTTTATTTTGCAACACCAGTATGTTGGAAATGCCGGCAGCCTCATTCATGGTTAATTTGCACACCCCACGAGTTCACTGTAGTCCTTGAAGTAGCTGGACTGGTTTAAATGTGGCCTGTGGCTCCTTTACTCCATGTCATTCCACACTATCTCTTCCTAACTTTCAACTTTTCCTTCTGTACAGTCACTCTAATAAAGGCATAAAAAAGACATCAATAATAAGTAGAGATAGAACTTGGGACATTGCCCCTCTGTGCATCTTGTCAAACATAATTGTCCCAGCAACAACATTAATTTAAAGGGACACGCCAACTTTGTTTTTTTTTCTTCTCTTGCCTCACTCCTGAGTCCATGACAAGCAGATAGACACCATTCTTTCGACTGTATGTGCAGTAACAAGGAAGAGACGGGCATATCTCGCCCACCGCTAATTAGCTTAGCTCAAACACTGGGAGTTAATAGGTAGTGTTAGCCTGCCTCTGCCGACAGTCATCAGATAAACTCTTCAGCAGCTCTAAATGGCCCTGCGCGCCTGTTGTGACTTGTTTTTTACAAAGTTATGTTACATTATCTATTTTTAGACTAAGGTTAGCACTTCACGGAAGTTTTGAAATAAATATATACGAAACTCAACCGCGGGAAACATGCGCAAACCACCACAGAAGTGCTTATAAGTACGTCAACAACCAATGTTTTTTGCATGCAACCTGCGGTTAATGTAATAGGTAAAAGTAAAAAGCTATTATCAAGCTATTATGGAACTATACATGGCAGTTTGACCTGGAACAGCTGCCACAGGTCAAATGTAAAACATTGTCTGTGACCTCTTGTTTAAAATTTCCTTTTAATCAAGTGACCCGATCAAGTTGGTGCCCAAGGCTGTGGAATATCAGTGATTGATCAGAGGAGATTGCACTGGGGTCTGCAGCTATTTTTATAGTCCTTTAAAACAGTTTTTCCGATGCCGTCCCCTCAAAAACACTTAAAGGTTTTAAAATCCAAACAGGAAAGAGGGAGAAGTCCTGATGCTGCTGACTTTTCGTCTTCCACTTAGACTAGTCACTCCAAATAGACCATCATGAAGAATGTTGGTGGTTGATTAATCATGTCGACCAGGGTCATTCTGTGTGGAGTCTAGATTGTCTCACTGTACCTACCTGAGTTTTCACCAGGAAAGCGTTTACATTTTACATGTAAGAAGTAAAATATGGAAATAAAGAACCTAAATAACAAAAAAAAATGTTCCTGAGACAGAGGGGCATGGTGGTACAGCAGGTTAGTGCGCATACCTCACAGCAAGAAGGTTGCTGGTTCGACTCCAGGGTCTTTCTGTGTGGAGTCTGCATTGTCTGCCTTGGCCTGCATGGGTTCCCTTCAGGATGCTCATTAGGTTAACTGGTAAGTAGCAGGAAGGTTGCTGGTTTGACTCCAGGGTCTCCCTGTGCCTGTGTGGGTTTCCTTCAGGAACTCCGGTTTCCTCCTACTGACTAAAAACATATTCATTAGGTTCACTGGACTCATGATTGCCTGTAAGTATGAGTGTGAGCATGAATGGTTTTCTGTCCCTCTATGTGGCCCTGTGATTGGCATGTGGCCAGTCCAATTTTAGCTTGGATTGGTTCCAGCCAGTACAAATGATGAATGGATGGATATCAGGATGTTAAATAGCATATTACTGTTTGGTTCTTACTGTAAATGATCTGTTTATTGAGCCTAAGAACTTTGGTTATGATTTTGATCCTGTTTGTTTGTTTGTTTGTTTGTTTGTTAGCAAGATTACACAAAAACTATGGGATGGATTTTGCTGAAATTTTCAGGAGATGCTGGTAATGGCCCAAGTTAAAAATGATTAGGTTTTGGTGGTGATCCAGATAACCACCATTAGCAAACGATTATTCTGAGTGCTAGCTGTGAGTTTATTAGGGTCAGGGAATCATATTATGATGGTAACTTAATCATAGAACTATTGCTTATAGATGAAACAGCAATATGTGAGCTACCTTGGTGGAGGTTTGCGCTGTCCGAGTGCTTTCTAGTTTTATTTTAAATCAACATAAAACATCATCACTTTATCTTAAAACTTCAGTATATTCCCCAAAGTCTATAACGTCAGCATGACTGTCGTCTCAAGTGTAAAATAAGCACCATCAAACAGAACCGAAGTTTATCTTTCTGTTAGATTCTCAGCTGGATCTGACTGATCAGAGGACTTATTGTTTTCACCGAACAGCAAGACAACAAGACCCTGTGTGTGTGTGTGTGTGTGTTACATAATACTGTACTACAGAGTGTGTGTGTGTGCGTCCATGTCTGGATCCAAACAGTATGCTAATGTCTAATGCATCACTGCACATGTGTGCGAGTGTGTGTGTGTGTGACATCAGCGGGATGACAGAATGGGAGCTCACTGCTGCACACGCTCAGTGGCTCAAATGACAGACAGACTCATGACTCAGTTTGGGAGACGCAAACACACGGATGCACACATGCACACACACAAACACACACTACAGAAGTGGTGCATGTGTGCCATAAAATTAAAGCACCATTAATAAGTAATGTAACCTAGTTCTGTGCACTTGCCTGTTTTTCCACACAAGTTTCACTTAAAAAGGGTTCAAAATGAAAATGATGAACTCTTATTTTGATTACTTACAAACCCAAGAAGAACCAAGAGCACATGAATCCAGATCTTTTATTTTACTCAGTTTTTCCTCTAGTACGTGTCATTTTTTAAAATCAATTTCTTAGTGGGAAGCCAGCATTATTACCTCAAACTAACAAGATGAAACTGTTATGCTATCAAGAAACAAACCGAAGTTTATTGTTTTAACATTAAAATAATTCTGAAAAATCTTCAAATGTTTTTCTTTTGAAGGCTTGTGTTAATTCTCAGGATACACACCCGCCAGCCAATTTACTAGGTACATCTTGTTAGTACCTGATTAGACCCCCTTTTGCCTTCAGAGCTGCCTGACTCACGGTGGCACTGAGTCAACAAATTGCATTTTTCAGATTTTGTTCAATTTTTACATGAAAGCATCACACAGTCGCTGCAGATTTGTCAGCTGCACATCCATGATGCAAATCTCCTGTTCCACCACACCCCAAAGGTGCTCTATTGGATTGAGATCTGTTGTTTGAAGGCTGCTGGAGTACAGTGAACTAATTGTCATGTTCAAGATATCAGTTTGAGGACATGGAGGGTTCTCCTGTTGGAAGTATCAATCACAAAATGGGTACACTCAGGTAGGCTGGGGTATGGAATCAATGCTCATTTGGTACGGAGGGGCCAAAAATATGCCAAAGAAAAATATCCCCCGTCTCCTGAACCATTGACACAAGGCAGGCTTGATCCATGCTTTCATGTTTTAACACCAAATTTTGACCCTACCATCTGAATCACACAGCATCGATCGAGACTCTTCAGATCAGGCAACATTTTTACCTTCTGTGGTCCAATTTTAGTGGAGGTTTTAATGAAGAATGAGGTTGTGCTTGCAGAGGTTGATTTTTTGATGAAGATTGACTGTAGTTTGTTAAATGGGGCTATTACCCATTTATTTATTTTTTATTGTTTCATGAGTAATGACAGCTGGTAATGAATTATGATATTAATTCAGTATTGTGATCTAATTTGTAAGGAAGGGGCAGGACTAGATAAGCTCTTTGCTTCATTCTGTTCCTTCTCAAACTGGTTGTTGCGTTGACATTCATATGTATGTACTCAGATGTGTAAATTTGTTTGATGGACACGTTCAGTTGTTTGTGTACATATGTACACTGAAAAAACTCAGATCTAAGTGAGAGTATCTGGCTTATTTCAAGACCAAAAAAATCTCACTAGACTTATTCTAATCCACAATTTTCCTTACATGTCTGGATTAAGATCTTACTTGAAGATGTAAAAACTAAAAATAAGGCCTGAGTTGCTTGTAAATAATAAGTACAATAATCTGCCAATAAGACAAGACAAAATTAACTTTAAATTTAAGACCCTCACTGAGTCAAACTTTCCTTGTTTCATTGGCAGATATTTTCTCTTCATTACAAGCAATTCAATGCTTTATTTTTGCTTTTAATTCCTTAAAGTAAGATATTTATCCGGTGGTTTAGTAAATGTGGATTAGAATAAGTGTTTTGGATATTTTTGACTTGAAAATAGACAAACACACTGGCCTAGATCCAAGTTTTTTAAAGTTCAAGAGAAAGAAAGAAAGAAAAAGAAAGAAAGAAAGAAAGAAAGAAAGAAGAAAGAAAGAAAGAAAGAAAGAAAGAAGCCTGTGCCAAATAAATGAGTTTCCTGTTCTTAGCTGTCAGAATAGGCACCCTGTGTGGTCATCTGCTGCTGTAGCCCACCTGCTTCAAGATTCCACGTTGTGCATTCAGAAATGGTTTTCTGCATACCTTTGGTGTAACTAAAAAATATATGAGTTACTTTTCTATTATCTCAAAGCACTTTTCCACTCTGGCATCAACAATGCATTTTTTTAAAGAGGGAACTGTTGCTCACTGAATATTTTTTCTTTATTGGACCATTCTTTGTAAACCCTATGGATGGTTGTGTGTGACAATAAATCGGCAGTTTTTGAAATACTAAGACCAGCCCTTCCTGGCATCAACAACAATGTGCCATTTAAAATCACTAAAATCCCCTTTCCTTCCCTCCTGATACTCGGTTTGAACTTCAGCAACTCTGTTTTAACTTTGTCGACATGCTTATAAGCATTGAGTTGTTTTCGTTTGATTGGCTAAATAGCCAATTTGGTAAATGAACATTTAAAGTGGTTTACCCTATAACATATAAAGAGCAGTATATTTGTTATAAACCATTAAAATCTGTATTTTTCTCAAATTTGTGACCCTTACACAGGAAGCAGGCTGTGGTCAGCTCATGGGGTTGCTGTTGAATAAACAAATAAACAAGCTAAGAAACAAACAAAACAAACTTGTGATGTCAGCCAATGTTAGCTGTTCTCCTGCAGCACATCAAAATGTATCTTAATATGTGCTTGTTTTACAAAATAGACAAATGATATGCGTTGTCCATCATGATTTGCCTGACCAGATCATTACAGAAGCTTATAACTTCATGTTAAGGCTTCTTAGCAAGCATGAAAAATTAGCACTCTCAGCTAACTCGGTAATGCTAACCTACTAGAAACATAGCATTGGTAGGTTTGCTATCAAATATAATAGCTACTAAAGATCACACATGATCAATTTTAAAATAGATTTTTCTCATCTACAAAGATAAAGAGGTATACTTTATGATAGCGGTAGGAGTTGTGTCTTTCACTTTCTGGTGCTGTGCTCCGATGTTTACTATATCTACACAAACATGCCAAGACATGTTCCTTCCAGAACACTGGTCACCCCATGAAAACAAGAAAATTTCTTCAAATCTATAATACAACCGAAAATAATGTAATTCAGCTAGAAAGCTAGAGTTAATCTTGACATAACTGCGCCAAACTCTCACGAAAACAGCCAGGATTTACTTAGAAAATTGTGTCAAACAAATTACATGAGTGTATATTCTTTTAGGGCTCCCAAAGAAAGAGTTGAGATCTGTGAGTCTGGTTGGTTCATGTGAGTAAATTTTTTTTTTTGGACTGAGATTAGCCAACTTTTTTTTCCTCTGTTTCCTGTCGTAGTACTCCTGAAACCTTACTGCATCTTCCACTTTTTTTTTCTTAAGTCAGTTTTCTCTCTGAATATCAAAAAACATATAAGATAACCCAAAAACAAGACTTTAATAGACAGGACATGAGAAAAAGATAGGTCAATGGTAGGATAAATACGGATAAATGAGGGAGAAGAAAGTAAAAAAAAAAAAATCAAAGGGGGTCACGGGATAGAGGAGAAGGAGGACATTACATACAAGGAGGAACAGGAGGATACAAGGAGGTAATAAAAGAGGAAAGAAATGGATGAAGGAAAAAGGAGGTCAAGCAGAGCAGGGAAAAAGAAGATACGGCTGTTACATCATCGATAATGAGCCAATCAGAGGACAGGAGGCTTCATATCAGTTCATTTTTTTAAGAGAAGAGCTGTTACATCATCGCCCATACTCAGCTGTCAATCAGAGCTCATCGCCATGGTTACAGCAGAGTGTGTGACCAATCAGCTGCAGGGGGGATGACAAAAAGAAACCCTGACTTCTGACCCTAGTGTCCTCTTCCCTCCTTCTCCCATTCAGCCTTCTTTCTCCTATTCCCTTTTCACTATTCCTACTTCTCCTTTTCCATGCCCCATCCTCTCCATCTTTCTTAGTTTTTCCTTCATGTTCTCTACTCTCCATGCTTTCTTCCTCTTTGCTTCAGTCTGTTCCTCTGCTCTTACGCCATTGTCTTACTTCCTTTTATCCCTCTTCCCTCTTGTTTTAATATTTCTCCACAACACATCTTCAATCATCCCCCCTTTCGCCCCTCTATTCTCCACACTTACACTAACAAGACACTTTTTTAGGTATGCCTTTACTGTTAACTCAGTTCACAGAAATGCCTCCTGAAAGAAAATGCCCCTTAAAATGTTGTTTTTTACTTCCTGGTGTCTATGATGTCATAGCTATACAGCCTCAACCTACATGTGTGTTTTCTGCTGGTCACAAGCAGACACCATGACTGTTTTGAAAGTCTCCTCCTCCGCCGTCCCATCAAGCATTAGCTAGGTTTACATGGAGCCTAATATTCCGATTAGAATTGGGTTAAAAGCCCAAACTGAATAAACACACCTCAATCAGAACAAACAGGCCGAAACCAAACTGAATTTCATTGGGTTTCACAGGGGTGCGTTCTGTCAGCACACACTCCGTCTTGATGTAAATGCGCCGTGACGTCTACGACTCACTTGAAAACATGGCATCTTCCAAACAGAGCAAACAGAACTTGCCTGCGGCGGAGGGTTTGTTTTTAATACAAACTCTCAAAGAACTAAACATTATCCCAGTAGGAAAACAAGATATCTCGAGCTATTTAAAAAAGTCCACGAAAAATTCAGCGAAGCCAGGACAAACCGAAATGTCGAACAAATAAGGAAACACTGGAAAACTCTGAATAGCCCTCTTCTGTACACCTTCGCTTCCAGTAGGAGTGCATTAGCATCAAGCTGTTGTCTGAATAAAAGTATAAAAATAATCCCAACTACTGTGCTAACTAGATGATAGACCTCCATGTTTTATAAATCACGTGATGTTTTAAAAGGTCTGTGCATGTCACACGTCTGTAAAACAGCTGTTCTGATTAAATGTAGTGGCATATGTAAACACCAGATCGGAATAGATCACGTCACAGGCAAACAGTTGGCCTGAGATCTTTGATCGGAATGATTTCAATCAGAACTAGAAAAGCACTCAGAGAGCGCAGACCTCCGCCAAAGTGATCCGGATCAGTCCCAAAATTTAATCAGTTCTTCCATATCACATTTCCAAAAAATTCCTGAAAATTTCATCCAAATCCGTTCAGAATTTTTCAAGTTATTTTGAACACAAACAAACAAACAGACAGACAGATAAACGCCGGCAAAAACATACCTCCTTGGCGGAGGTAATGAAAAAAGTCTGCATGTAAACCTGGCTATTGTATGGTCAGACGATCAGAGCAGAGCTCATTATCATAGCCCCCCGAAGCCTTTCCACCTCCTCAGATCCAAGTGTTTACAAAGGGGAGAGAAAAGGAGCTGCATTTGATCCTCCATTTGAACCTCAACATTGACGTAATTTAAAAAAAAAAAATTTAACCAACTTTTAATGCACTATGAAGCTACAACATGGTGGCTCAACTAAGAAGCAGTTGCAATATTTCCAGGGTTGTAACCTCTTGTTTAAGAAACTCCTCTTAATCAAATAACCTGACCAAGTTGTTTTCCTCAGCTGTGGTAGTGGTGTATGAATTTTCGTTTATTAAAGAACGATAAAAAAATGCCTGTATTAAGGTCCCCGGCCATTTTTGTCGTCCTTGTTAGCAGTATGTTAACAACCACCTTTAAAAACTCACAATAACACTTCAAAACTCAAAAGGGGATATATATTTATTCAATGTATTTTAGGATCGTATCGGCCAATATCGAAGTTTTTGCAGATATTTATAGCCGATATATCTACCATATATTGGCTGGAATATCGGCAAATCACACAAATGCTCAATATTGATGCACCTTCTCATCACTGCATGGGTACATTTAAAAATCAAGGGTTTCATTTTTGCAAAAGTTAAATGCTGTTTCTCTTGTATTACTGCTCTTGACCAGAAATATCGGCGATAATTAATTAAAAAATGTCGGCATAACGGATATCAGCAAAAATCCAATATCTTGCATCCCTAATGTATTTTCTTATTTTAGATTAAACATTAAAATTTCGAACGCATGCTCTCATTAAACTTTATTTTTATTTTGTATTTTTCAGAAAAGGGAATTCTAAAATCAGACTTTTTGCCTTGGGAGCGGAGGAGTGCTAAATGCTAACTCGCGTTCATGTTTTTGGAGCCACTCCCTATGATTGGTTAGCCACACACCTCGATTACGAGCCTACAAAATCCCTGACTTCAGCACACCAATAAAATCATGCATCCCTGCAATATTCATACACTCCGAGCTTCTTTCACAGCCTATTTTTATGTTCTTCCTTCTTGTCCTTGAGGTCTAATTCTCCTTTAATTTTACACAATTCTTTCCTCTTTTTCAACTTCACCTCTTATTTTCTTCCTCTCTTCCCCACAGATTTTTCATAGTGCCCACTCTCCCTTAAACCAAGGACATAAAAACATGTCTAACGGAGACAGCAGTGGAAATAAAAGGGGGTTGCTGTGAGTGTTTGAAAGCAGCTTCAGGCCTGTCCAACGGCTTAGGGGTTAAACTAAAAATGAGCGGTCTGCTCCTTTAACAGCTGAGCTTCTCTTTGTGTTTAGCAGCTGCTGCTGAATATTCAGTAAACCCTTCCTGTGAGCTGATTGGCTGTTAGTGCCTGCCAATCAGTGTTTATATAAGAGCTGCCCTCCCCCTCCACTCTATACATATTCATAATAACAGGGGGAGCAGCTGCGTATGTGATGGAGTAAACAAATTGAACAATCTTGTGAGTGTTTTAGGAAGACAAAGAAATGGGGAGCAGGAAAAGAACAATGAAGCGTAAAAAAAAGGGAAATTAAAGAGATATAAAATTCAGAAAAATGGCTTTATTATGTATCCCTAGTGTCTTCATTATTTTCAAATCATCTTTTATATAAGTGTTTGGTCTAAGGGTCCTGTTTTTTGTTTTAACTTACCTATACACCCACTGGCCACTTAATTAGGTACATCAATTCAACCACTCATTTATAGAAATAGCTAATCAAGCAGTCCAATGGCAGCAAATCAAGTTATTTAGGTATGTAGAAAGGATCAAAACAACCTGCTTATGTTCAAATTCAGGAGCAGAAAGAGGAGGAATTGTGATTTAATAAGTGACATGATTGTAATACTAAAGAAAATAGCAAACATTGTTTTGGTTCTCGTCTTCTTTCACTGGCAGTGTAGGGGAAGTTACTTTTAAAAAGTAGTGTTTACTCATTACTTTACTTAGTTACCCTCTATGGTAATTAACTTTTTATGTTACTCTTTACTTTTAGGTGACTTTTACTTTGCTCGACTTTGGGCAGAACTCCCTATCTGTTCCTAAATGTGTAGGCCTACATAAAGATCTTCTACGGAGGTCATAACAGGTATTTCTTTTGTACTTTTTTTTATACAAAATCATGTCACATACCATGTGGAATGAGAGCTCATGTTCAGTTAAAAACAAGCCCAACATAAGCAGCCTCCAGCTATTTCCTTTTTCTAATGTGATGTATTACTTTTTTAAGATAAACGTGAAGTGTGTTGTAATTTTCGTTTACATAGATAGATAGATACTTTATTGATCCCGAGGGAAATTCAAAGCATCCAGTAGCAGGTTACAAGACGAACATGACATAAGACAATTTACAGATTAACCCCAGGAAATAGTAATAAGAATAATATCCCCCTCCCCAACATAATGTTTTAACCCCAAGACAAATTTAAAAAAAATACCCTAGGTGAGTAGAAACTCGTGCAGTTAAGAGACTACACACGTACTGTGTAAAAACCTGTGCAGGGATAAAATTAACAGGTGTTGTGCAAAATCTGAGCAGGGGTAAAATTAGCAAGAAGGGATAAAAATGCCTTTACATGTGCATTAACATTACACAGTGCCAAGCAACCATTCAGAAAAAGAATGTCGCTTATAATAACCAGACCTGGCAACTTTGGCTCTGGCGCATGCGCTATGTGCGTGAGTGTGTTTGGGGGCGGGCGTAATAACCAGGAAACCAGGAAGTGGAAAGCCTACCACACTCGTGTTTTGACTGTTGGGAGCCGGGAGATAATCAGGGGGCATTCACACAGACAGAAATGCCACAACAAACAACTGCACGTTCAGAAACACGCCCAAAAAAACCGCGACCCGCGGCCGAAACTCATGAGATTTGCTCGAGAAAAACGGGCCCATAGACGCTTATAATAAGCAGACCTGGCAACACTGCTCGTGTCTGCGGGCCGCTGAAAAGGCAGAATCTGTGTCAGATCTGTCTGGAGGAAAAGTAACGTTGCTCTGAATTTAAGTAGTGCGTTACTTTATTTTACTACTTTTATCAGGTACACTGAAAATAACTAATCAGGCAATCACATGGCGGCGACTGAATGAATTTAGGCATGACATCACCCATGTCTAGCTCTGAAAGTTTTTACTCAAGAAAAACATGCATGCAGCTTCCTTAAGTTCACTACATCAGTCTGATCCATAGTGTGTGCAGCCCCTGCTGAGTCTTTTCACACATGCAACCCTGATATTTCCTTGAAAGTATCTACCCAGATCATTCCTTGACCTTCTTGTTCACACCTGCCCCTCACAGCAGGAAGTTCCCCAGCAGTCTGCATGTCCGTTAATGGAGGAGTGTGGGAGGTAAACACCAGAGGGCAAATTTCAGGGTAATCCCAAGGTGAAAGACTTGCTGTTTGCATTCACACATGCAGTTCACCTGGGTCATTTCAGGATAATTACTGCCCTGTTTTTTGTATAAACCGCACACAAACACACGTGCAGAGATCTTATTATTTGACTGCAAACACACAAAGCCAGCCACAGAAGGTAAAGCTGGGCGATTAATCCAGTTTGATTTCAATCACAGCTTTTCACAGTTATGAAAATTGAGTAATCAAGATAAAAAGCATGACATGTTGAACTCTTTTGGTCTTTCCTCATTATTATTAATAGTAGTATTATTTGAGGTATTTGTACTTTCACATGTATATTTCTCTGTTCTTTCATGATCAAATGATAGTGGGTTCCATATGAACTCCAAGTCTAGAAATTTCCCACAGTCCCCATGACTCAGATTTGGCTTTAAAAATTTGGGTTTGGTGCCTCTACATATAAAATGAACATGTGCAGTGTTTTAGGAGGAAAATCTTATAGGTCTCTAAACTAAAGCCCTTAAAAAAAAGGGTGCTGTGCCTGTTTTTGACACTCACGCATTGTAGTAAATTTTGCTTTCCTGAGTATTTTGGGCACAGAATTTTCGATTCTGCCATCAGAAAAGATCTCTCACTTCTATGTTCTGAGTTATTGGTCTCCAAAGCAGTGGTGTCAGCCTACAATCATTTGCTACCCACGGTCATGATACCTTTTCTACGTAATATCCCCCACCAAGGAGGTTGTTTTTGCTGGCGTGTGTATGTTTGTTAGCAACTTTACGGAAAACTACTGGATTTACATGCAAATTTTACCAGAGGTGTGGTTTGGTACAAGATAGAGGTCAGTACATTTTGGTGGTGATACAGATATTTGTCTGGCTGCTAAAAATTCACAACATTTCAAAAAATCCCATAGGTTAACTTTGGGTAGAATTTTAAAAAAAAGAAATATCTTTGCCATTTCTTCCAATTTTACAGGATAATATGGGGTCCATGTCTCTGTCATGAAGGTAAATTTAATCTGAATCCAATCCAGATTGATGTCACAAAAAAAACATTAAACTTTGTAATGGGAAATCCCACTGACAACATTCAATAATTCATATAAAATCAAAATATTAAGTGATGTTCCCAAAACTTCTTGTGTTCATACAGGATAACATCCTCCTTGTGTGTGCTGAGTTTGGTCTGGATCGTGGCTCTATTCTGGATCTGGTGATCCAGGATTATATCTTTTTCAGGGGTTGTGGAAAAGCTACTGCTGGAATTGTGCTTTTCTAGTTATACATTTTTTACAATCATTTCTTCAAAAAATCTGTTTGCTTTTTCACTTCCTCCATATTTAGACGTTTTTTTCAAATGTCGACCTTTTCAACGCATCATGTCAGGCAGTCAACACATTTCCTTATTTATGATTATTTCCTGATATGACACTTACGCCCCTTTTAAAAGGCCCATAGTTCAGAAACCTTTAAGAATTTCCACCTAAAACTTTGCACGTGTTCATTATTAAGTAGAGGCACCCTTGTTAAAACACATTTTTTGGGAAGGAAAGTCAAATACACTGCCTGCTGATAAAACATGATGATCTCTTCAATATCAGACCAACAGCTGGAAAAGACGGAGAAGTGAAAAAAAATACACACCAACAAACTTTTCTGGTTAATTTCAATTCTGAAAATGTCTTTTTATTCATTTGTTGAGGAGGAGTTAGTCATTTTATCTTATAAAGTGGTTTCCTCAGTGTGCCTTTAGGGTGTTAACACGTGAAAACGAATAAATCATTTCTCTCCTGCATTCACTAAAAATAATAATAATAAAAAAACAGTATTAAAATTAAACAGTGACATTTGAAAAAGGAAAAAAACAGAAATCAGACAGAGCTAAAGCCACGCAGCTCCTTTATCTTCACTAAATCTCTAAATTAAATCCACCGTTAACATTCGAGGTCCCTGCCGATGTGTTTTCAATCAGAAGCTGACTGTTCTGTAGCACTTTTATTAGAATATGTTTACTGCTCTATTTTATCTGTTCAGGCTTCTATATACACATTTAAATTTATATATACAGCAAACGCTCCACGTAGAGAAACAACAGCAGAAAACGCCAACAATCAACCATCTTTTGATTCATCTACTTCTACAAAAGAACAAAACAAAACTAAAGGATGACAAATCTGAAAACTGATTTAATACTGAATTCATTTCTAATCATTCCTCTCATGTTGCGGCTTCTCTAATGTACTCTCTGTTTTACAAACTAAACCTCTTGAGATTTGGACAAACAAGACATTTAAAGATTTGTTTCTTTTTTTCTGACATTTTATCCACTAAACTTTATAGAAGTTGGAGTTTCTTTAACTCTAAAAACTGCTTGTCTGTGGAGGAAAACACCCAAAACTAACATGTTTTCATCTGTAACATGACGGTAACATCTGGAGGTTTTTTTTAGGAAGCACCAGGTCGACTGAACACTGAGATCTTCGCACACAAACACCACTCACACGGTAGATAAACTCTGCTTTAACACAAGTAAGCTTCTGTTTTGTTTTGTTTTGTTAGAACTTTACGGATATTCATCTCCTGTTGGTCAAAAACAGCGACTGTACAGTAAGAAGTAACCGGGTAACTTGAAGTGTCAGCACACCGTTTATGTTGTTATCAGTCTGACTCTGAACTGAAGAACCAGGATTTCAACGATCTGATCCCACATCTCCTCCAGACCACTCTGGTTTTAACTCCATCTGTGACTCTTTTTAATGAGAGAAGCTCCAAAGAAGCTCTAAAGGGTTTCCAGGCTCAAAGACACGTCGGTTTGATAGAACCTGTGATGAAGAGTTACAGAACAGTCTGTTCGCGGCTGACCCGCCTGCTACAGGCATGAACACTAAGAAAAAAAAGGGGGAGCTGAAGAAGTCTGAGTCCACCTGCAGAGTCCGCCCTCCTGTCCCTTCCTGGATTTCTGATGACTGTTGTTGGAGACCGCAGCTCCTCACTGACCCTCCCATCCCACTCCTGAAAGACACCACAAGCACAAACACATTTTTATCTCCGGAGACGAGGCCTTAAAATCTGGACCTCAGGCTCCAGCGGCGTCTGGGGGCAAAACACCCCTCCACAGGGTTCCCAATCTTTCCTAGAAATCACTTTCCAGGACTTTTTACCAGATCTGCTATGGCTGTAACAAATTCAAGAAATATCAGACATTCTCTGACATTCTTAGAAATAATGACAAATTTATCATAGAATAGCACAATGACACACACAGATTCCAGTGTCACATAACCAACTGAAGTTACTATATTGGTGTGAGCAATTCTCAGGCTAATCCAGCTAAACTAAAAAACAAGATTAAAGGTTGACGAACAACATCTCTAGCTAGCTCCACCGTATCATATTCAGCTTAACATGTTTTTTTTTCTAACTCTCTGGCATGAACATTGTCTGCTAGCTATCTTTTTAGTCTGGCTTTTATGTAGTGATTTATTTAGTCACTAACTATATTATCCTATTTCAGCTGATTTTATTATGTGCCTGCTGTTGGGCTTTCTCATTTTACCATATTATTCATTTAAAATTTATTTTATTCATTTATTTACGTATTTGCTCATTTTACCCTATAGTATTTCTATTTAATGCCTTATCATGATTTTTTTAATTATCATTTAAGTCTTAGCTCCTGTGTTTCCTCATTTTTAATTCAAGATAGCGTTTCCTCAGTCCTCTAATTCTGTTTTCTGTTAGAATTTCCATTTTATGTCTTTGTGTGTTTGAGTAAGTGAGTGTGTGTGTTGAATGTGGATGGGGGGTCTTATATTTTCATTTTATGCAGTTTTCTACTTTTTATTCATTTATTATTATATTATTTAATTTTATTTCCCATGTAAACTACTTTGTTACAAAGTTCTGTATGAAAAATGCTATACGAATAAAGTTTGATTGATTGATAGTGTCTTACTATTATAAATTTATGGTTTATACTTATTGTTTTATCTTTATCCACTCGGCCTTTTATAAATAGATTTTGTTGATTTATGGCCTAAGTAGCCTACATTTTATTTTGCCATTTTTTATCATTTCTTTTTGTCATAATTGTTTTGAGTTCTTATATTTTATTCCTTGACTTGCATTATTTTATCTACTCATATTTTATGGCTTAGTGTGCATTAGTTACCAAGAGCATTGTTACTTCATTTTCTGTTTGGTTTTTGTTCACTAAGGTAGAAGGAAGATAAATAATTTTCCAGGACAATTCAAGCTTTTCAAGACATTTTACTTTCTTCCTCATTTTCCATATGTTTTCCAGGACTGTAAAATTAGTCATTTTCCAGGTTTACCAGGACGTGTGGGAACCCTGCAAGGCCTTAAAATCTGGACCTCAGGCACCAGCGGCGTCTGGGTGCAAAACACCCCTCCCTCTTAAATATTTTTTAGAGAACAATAATAATTTAACAACTGAAGAAGTTTGTTATTCTATTTTTTGGTAGTTACCACAAAAATCCATACATTTAATGCTAAAATATGGGGGTAAAATATTAGCAGAAATGTTTAAACTGACAACACTGATATTCAACTATTAAAGAAATCATCTGCCAACTGAGCATTTGCTCAGTTCTGTGGACGGCAGAAGTACAGCTGTTTTTAGACCATAATTACTGTAGAGATGTACTTTTTAAATCACTTAAGTCACAGAAAGTGTCATTAATATGGAACAAAAATGTCAGTGAGTCTGTCAAATGACATCTTAATAAGCCTCACAAACAGAAAAATGAGTGTAGACCGGACTGAAACAGCTGCTACACAGTCTGACAGCGCGTGGATCGACTGTTAACAGGGAGGCTCAAGAGAGGAAAAACAACCACCGCCCAGTGAGATGATTTTTCCATCTTTCAGAGATTACAACCGCCGATTTTTTTTTACTATTTGAGGAGACTTGTATGAACACAGAGTGCATGTAGCTAAAACATAGGGCTGAAAGATTTATCGTTTTCGGATCGAAATAGCAATTTCAGACAATGCAATCATACTATTTTACAAATCTGCAGAAAAGTTGCATTTAAGAATGACTTGCGAATGAACGGCTTACTCACAACTATGAATCGGTCCTCATTGTTCATTTAAAAGAGCCGTTCAAAAGAGTCGACTCGTTCGCGAATGTCACATCTCCATCGCTGAAGTGCTGGTGAGCAGGTCAACAACACAAAGCCTCTGTTTAGGAGTAGAAGTTTGAGTATCCCTTGAATAATGAAAACAGATTATTTATCATCAATATAAGATGATGAATTATGTGTTGTGTGCTTGATCATTGATTTCCTTACTGTTGTCTATACTGTAAACATAGTGAAAATTGCACTGAAGCTTGATTTGAAGAAAATTGTGAATCGAACTGAAATCGCAAAATCTGCCAGAAATGGTAATTAGATCTTTTCCTAAAATTGTTCATCCCTAATAAAACGTCTGCTGATGGAGTCTTAGTGAGTTTGAATGATAAATGGCAGAAACCTCAGTGGGAACTACAGGACATGAGAGCATCCAGGGTTACCTGTGCATACAGGTGTATTCATTTTGGGCTTCTGTTGTCAAATTCAGCGAAATACCAGGATGACTAGGTAAAAACACTTCAGGAAGTTTCAGGATCAGAGGTCTGTCTGTGACACTGGTCATGCAGATCCTCCCTGCTGTAATGAACATTTATACTCGTATGGACCTAAATAAATGTTTTTGAAACTTGAAAATAACCAGGAGGGCTGAATGAAAGGTCATCTTCAAGTAAGGATACGGGCTCACACTGATTGTTTATTGAATAAAGACACAGCCATGGTTTTAATGATAAGTTTACTTGATGATTGCAAGCATTATCATTACCCTCCAAAAGTGCTTTTGTTGCAAATGATAGCTTAAGCTTCAAAAAATGACTCACACACAAAGAAAACTGACATTTGGAGCCTTGTTGGAATAATCCACACCTCAGCAGTAGATAATTATGGTCAGACATGAAGATTTCAGTTCACCACTGGGACATTTATATTAATTTAGCACAAACGTCCATTAAGTTAAATGCTAGACGGCATCGTTTTTGACATCACGGTCAATACTGACATCATAACAACAATATTGTGCATCTTTTATCTAGAAGGAAACCGTGAACTTGTCATTTGTATCGCAATATTCTGTGATGTGTGGCGTTCTCACTCCTCTATCGCGAATCATATTCCCAGATTATTACCAACAAACATATTCTATTATATTGTATCATATTATATACCCTTTTGTCTGAAAAATGGACAAAATATTGGCCTGAATTCTGCTTAAAACCATTTTAATCAGAAGTTTTTAAGAGCTTCTGTGTAGAGGTAAAAAACTCACCTGTATAACTGCGATTGGAGCGAGGCTGAGACTGCGAGGCAGGGAGGGGTGAGGGGCCGGGTCACTCGGAGGCAAAGGGAACCTCTGGAGGGGGGGGCTTGACCGTGACAGGTTGGGATGTGCGGCGGGGGGGCGAAGGTTTAGGCTGAGCCTGCTGCTGCACAGTGTCGTAGTACGTCACGCCCCCATAGGTCACCTGGGACTGACCCTGATGCACACACACAGAAAACACTTCAAATCTGCAACCATTTAGTGATCAACAGGAGGCCAATAACTTTCACAAAACCCACAGAAGTTATCAATTTATGATATTAATTTGGAATGTTGTCTGGATTTTTCATATTTTACCAACTCAATGTGCAATTACGTCCATGTGCAATCACTTACATCCACGTGCAATTACTTTGTGAATGTGTAAATAATCCTTACTGGATTTCCTTAAAGTTTTTGTATTCAAGCCCTTTTTATATTGACAGAATAATGTACATACTGCTATTTTTATACTTAAGTCTATTTTTCTATTTTTTTAACAAAGCTGTCCCCTTTGCTGCTGTAACACTGCAAATTTCCCCATGTGGGACGAATAAAGGTTTATTCTATTCTATTCTGTTCTCCTTCCAACAATAATGGTTCCTTCCCAGATATTTAAGGAAAATACATCAAGAATAATACATTGGACTACAAGGGCTTATAAATATGGCAGAATTAGACACTAGTGTCTAGTAAAGGTGCTTCTTTTTTTTTTTTTTTTTTTTTTAAATCACACACACAGAATAATCATCACATCTATCTCCCACAACAAATTTCCAAAACAAAGTAATATTAATAACAACAGGGACTCAGCAAAAGGACCCACGACTATAATAGCATAAATCGTGAAAAATAAATAAAAATATTAATAGCTAGACCGCACTTGGAGAGCGCAAACCTCCGCCAAGGTAGCTCACATATTGCTGTTACATCTGTAAGCAATAGTTCCATGATAAAGTTACCATCACAAAATGATTCCTCGACCCTGAAAACCCACAGAATCATGTTGATATCATTACTAGTAGGACAGTTATTGAGCAAAAATGATCATTTGCTAATGGCCGCTGTCTGGATCACCACCAAAATCTAATCATTTTTAAGTTTGACCATTACCAACATCTCCTGAAAATATAAACAAAATCTGTCCAGTGGTTTTTGCGTAATCTTGCTAACGAACAAACACACGGGACCAAAAGCATAAGCTCTTTGTTGAAGGTAAGAAAAAAGATAATAAAAAAAAATAAATAAATAAAGGTGCTTCTTTTGACTCACCTGTGGACTCGGGTACATAGCAGGGTATGGGAAGGTCATGACCCCTGGCGGAGGGTAGAAAGGTGGTGGCAGCAGCTGCTGGGGTGGTTGGCCTGGCGAAAGAGAAACGGGGGGGCCTCCGTAGAGGGCGGGGTTAGCGATTGGACCACCTGACTGGTGCGGATGGAGACCTGAAGAAGACGCAGAAAGGTGAGTACCAATAGCTGTGAATCAAAAATAATATAATAATAATAAACTTTATTTGTATAGCACTTTTAAAAACAACAGGTTTACAAAGTGCTTTGACAACAGGCAGGATTATAAAGTCAGCAAGCACAAGAACTTAAATACAAAGGAAAAAACAACTGAAAAGGGTCAGTTAAAATCAGAGAACATTTAAGACATACACAAAAGGCAAAATGAAATTGAGAGAATTCCACAAAACATGAAGGAAAACTTAAACCCCAAAAAGTAGGCACAAGAATCCACGCCCAGTCACTGGACATGGACACAGATGAGGCCCTGATCCCATGGGGCCAGAGACACACCGCACCACACCAGGATACAGCAACACACAAGAGGCAGAATGACTCGAAGTGCGGCTGCACCCTGAAGGTGCAAACTAACATGCACGAGGGCCATGTCCAGTGACTCCAGCCCCATGACTAAAGGGCCCTTTTCACCTGTCATAAGAACCCAGACAATACAAGAACCCTGCTACATAAAATGAGACCATGAAAAAATACATGATAAAAATACATTATAATAAAAAAAAAAAAAGACAGCTGACTGACCGGGATGGGGGATGTGCATCTCCGGTTGGACCAGCATTCCTTGCGGTGGGATGGGGGCAGGGCCTTCCCCATGGGCGTAGATTGGTCCCTGATATGACACTGTAAGAAAAAAGGAGGTTTATCATGTGATATTTTACGTTAATATAGATTTATACTGTACAAAGGAGAGGATTACAGAACTTCAGTGACTGAGGGAGTTCTGGTCCAGAGCTGTGAACACAGGACTTTCATGTTGTAATATTTACTGCCCCCTGCTGGAGAGTCAGAAGCATTAAACTGACTGCAATGCTTTAAAACAGGGGTCACCATCCTGTAGATATTGATCTACTGGTGGATCTTTGTGACATTTCTGGTAGATCTGCAAAGAAATATGTGCATAAGGTCTCAATCTGCTGTGCTTTATAAAGAAGTCTGCGTGTCCATAGCATGCAAAAGATAAGGTGATTTTCAGAATTAATTGGATCTAATCATTTTACCCTGTAAGTTTTTAGTACGAGCAAGATGATTAAACTGCTAAAAATGCATTATACAGGCTTTCTTACTCCCTCCAAGTCTTAAAGTGTTAGGAGTTTTGTTTAGTGACAGGCTAGAGTTTTTTATATATATATATATATATATATATATATATATGTTACAGGTTTTTGATAGATTGAATTCTGCATCAAAACAAAATTAAAGTGACTATATTTTTAGTGTATTAAGGCTGGTAGATCCAGCTTCTGCTGCCAGCAACACTGGTGATCTTTGGTCAAAACAGGTTGGTGATCACTGCTTTAAAACTTCCTGAATGTTCCTGCTGTTAAACTCCCCTTATACTTAAATGCACACTGCAGACTTTTATTTGAGAAACTACTTTGCACTTCTCATAATTTAGTCATCTAAATTGTTTTAATTTTAGTCTAGTTTTAATTGACGAAATTTCACATCATTGTAGTCGACAAAATCTACTGTAAATTTAGTCGAATAAAATATGAAGTGTAAAGGGTAAGGCATTTTTTCTGCTTCTTTGAATTTCTGAAGTCATGTTTTACACTTGGATCCTGCCACCATGAAGCTAAGGCAGCTGCAATTGGATGTCCCTCTTAACTCATCCAACCTTTCCACACAACCAAAGTAGCTGTGATTGGATATATTCCTAACTTGTCCCTACTTTCTACATGACCAAATTAAGTCTGATTGGATTAAGTCTCTGTCAAACATTTTAGCCTAGTTTTTATGTGTTGACAAAAATGTCAGTTAATTTAGTTTTAGTTTTTTTGTCCATGTGCATGTTTTTTTAGTTATAGTCTAGTTTTCGTCAGGGGAAAAAAGGTTTTTAAAGAAAACTATGATGAAAATAATTAGTCGACAAAATTAACACTGCGACATACATCCTTCACAGTCTGTAAATTAAGACTGAGATAAAAAAAAACGTTCCACCCGTCATTGGACTGCACTTTAGGCTGAGAAGCTGATGCCAAATCAGATGAACAGACAAAAGAACCACAGGACTGAGCAGTAAGACTTGCAGTGAGTGCCACCTGGTTTGCTGCTAGTTTGATGTCACGTCATGTCTTACTGGGTTCATAGTAGTGTCCCTCCATCACTCCGAGATGCATTGGTGGTGCCGGCTCTGGTACAGCTCGCTGTCGTTGGGAGGAGTAGCGTTTGGCCCGATTGGAGGCGACCCCCATCTCCTCAATGCTGGAGAACTGCGGTGGGCCGCCTTGGATGTGCATGGGGTTAGGGATGCCTGCAGACAGATAAGAGTTTAAACTCAACTGAAGCACAGACAACACTCACCAGCCCTGCTCTAACTTAATCTATTTTTTCAGCCATTCTTATGATTCAAGTATGATGGAAATACATTGATACTGCTAATACAGATGAACAGTTGCAGTACAGTACTTCAAACAAACAAAAATTCAATTATTAGAAACCAAGCCTGTCAGCATTAACTAGTCTTTCAACATAAATTCTTCTAATAGATACATTTCCATGTATTTGAGTGAGTGTATTCTTCTGTCTTAAATCTGTCTTTGTACTATAATTGAACATATGTACTTTCTGTGAACAAAAACGTATTTTTCTATGCTTTTATACACTTTCTGTACCGTAAATGCACTTTATTTCTATACCTTTATTTATCTTTTGCCTGCCACAGGGATTGCAGATGGAAACTAGCTAGAAAGCAATAATCTGGTGCATAGCATCTTTACTCTCATGAGTTTAATGGGTTTTTTTTTCCTGTACATGGCCCCTGACAAACAAAATTAAAAAATAACATAAATGAAACAGTTGATGGCATCTGTCACAGAAATTGAATTACTAGGAAGTAATGTATTTACATCATCGCATGTTTTTTATCATACACACTAGGGCTGGGTATTTCCAGCAACCTCACAATAGGATATGTATCCCAATACGAGTAAATTGTGAACATTGACTATACCATTAACAGAATTCCCAACAAGTTTTGTTTTATATTAAATGGAGAAAAACAACGAGGATGAGTTTTAAATGATTATACACCATAAGAAACTTAAATTCAGGTCCTAAAAGATGGTGGACTTAAGTTCATATTTGGAACATGTGCTTCATCATGTAGCTTGGCTTCTACTTTGAACTGTGCTGTTGTTAACATTAGCCCAAAGCGTACTGAAAACAACTGTCAAAACATTGAGGCCGTATTGATTCTGCAGAATCCGTATCGATACACGTATCCCCAAGGAGTGTGTGATGATATCAATATTTTGAGCACAAGCCTAATACACACAAACATAACACTGTCTTCAGGAGCAGAGTTTGCTTTGGAATGAGCTCCTTACTCTCACAATCTTTGCTTAAAGGCTTAGTTCAGGTTTTTTGAAGTGGTGTTCAAGTAAATATGAGTGCCAAAACAGGGACCTGTGAGCACTAGCAGCAATACCAGCATTTTGGTATCGATACCGACACCAACATGTATTTCGATACTTTTCCAAATAAAAAGAGAATGCAAAAGATATCATTATTGACTTAATTTTAATAGAAAATCTTAGAACTATAACTATGCATTAGTAAATAAAATTTAAAAAACACAGACATGCTTTTCTAATAAACACACCGCACAATTTTAAAATAAATAAAATAAAAAATAACATGAAAAAAGATTCAAAACACCAACATTTTCTTTATGCATGTGTGCATTCACAGCTCTGGAAAAAAATTAAGGAAACAAAAAACACTGTAAGAATATAAATATAATACTATAGAACAAAATAACATAGATGGGCTATTTAAACCAGAGAAAGTGGTAGCTAATTGCAATGCAGCTTTAATTTTTTTTCCAGAGCTATTTGGCGTTGCTTGCTTTTAGCACTGAATGCAGCTTTCCTTCATGGGTATATAAGCTATTACCTGTCGTTCTCTAACTCCTTATGCAGGTCTGGGTGCTTGTCCTTCAAGTGTTTTGCCAAGTTGGAAGTGTTTCCACCCTTGGCCAGACACGTTTTGTAACACCGTTTGCACAGTGGTGCTTCGGTGTTAATGGCCTCACTGTGCTCATTTGTTTTAAAGCATTAGTATTTCCATATAGCCCTTCGTGCACCTGGTATATCTACGAGTTGCGGCGTGGTGAAGGTTGTGAAGATATTAGAAGATAACGGAATATAACGCGGTAAAAAAACAAGTCACAACAAGCACACAGGAGTTTAGAGTTGCTGAAGAGTTTATCTGATGACTGTAGGCAGAGACAGGCTCACACTACCCGTTTACTCCCAGTGTTTGAGCTAAGCTAATAAGGGGTGGGCAAACTTTGGCTGTTTCTTCCTTGTTACAGTATGCACAGTCAAAGAAATGGTGTCTAACTGCTTGTCGTGGACTCAGGAGTGAAAACAAAAAAAGTGTGGGCATATCCCTTTAACAAAGCTTTTAAAAAATTCCTTGATCTTGGGGGTGCTGGTTTGGTGGAGTGGTAAGCAACCAGCTACGACCCTTATACATCTGCCTGCCTGGGTTCGAGTCTAGCCTGTGACCAGTTTGCAGAACGTCCTCCCCCTACTTTCTCTTGCCCTCTTTTACAAGCCTATCCACTGACTTTCTCTCAACTATCAATAAAGGCACAAAATGCCCAAAAATAATCTAAAAAATAAAAAAATTCCTTGATCTTGATCCAGAATCTGACCAAAATACAATCAGTCCATCCTTGTGCCATGATCGACATTAACAGAAAATTTCGACAACATCCCAAGATAACCTTTTGATTTATCTTGCCCAACAACATACAAAAACCAGCAAAGGCATCACCTCCTTAGTGGAGGTAAAAAGTTACTTTGATGTTTAGTAACTTTTTATACTCAGCTGCATGACCTATGAACCTACCTCTCATCTCAGAGCGCATGTAGGACGTCGGGCTCTGGCTCCAGCCTTGACCTGCCAGACTGAGTCGAGCCACATCCTGGTCCAGCTCTGTCACGGCACCACCTGCCCCTCCGGTCTGACTTGGACCGTCGCCTGCTCCTGCCCAGCTCTTCCCTCCTACACTGCCTGAGGAGGAAGTATTTCCTCCAGCTGCAGACTCCTCCACAGATGCCTGTTTGCTGCCCAGGTCTGCGGGCCGGGAGCGAGTCCTGCGAGCCAGAGAGTAAGACTTACGCTCCACTGGCCGCTCTGTGGGAGGAGAGGCCTCCCGATTGGTCCCTGTTGTCGCTGCTGACTGCGGGGTGGGGTCAGAAGTGGAGGAGGGAGCAGCCAATCCCGACGCAGATCTGTCTGTGCTCCCTCTTTGCTCCTGTCGTCGCGGTGATGCAGACTGGTAACCGCTCTGCTGTGACGCCGCCGAAGTTGTACCAGCGCTGAGATCAGGTTCTCTAACCCCTCCGTGGCTGACTGTAACTTCCTCGATGACCACAGGAGGACCCCCCCTGCCCCCACCAGCAGCTCTTCCTCCCCTACCCACTCGTTCACTTGTGGGGTCAAACGAAGCTCTAGGACCTTGGCGTTCTCTGGGATGAGTCTGGGATGTGTTTGAGTCATTGTTTCTGTAATGGGAAGGAGGCGGGGGATGCATCTGGCTCTGATGAGGGGGTCTGCTCCGGGAAGGAGGGGGTCTGGGAGTACTGTTGTTACGCTGAGCAGAGGAAGGAGGGAGAGTGGAAGGGGTTGTAGAGGAAGGATGAATGGATGAAGGTGGAGGGGCTCCTCGGTTTAGACCTCCGCCTCCTCCTCCTTGCCAGGATCTCGGCGGCCGCTCTCCTCCTCCGTCTCTCCATCGCTTGTCCCTGCTGGGGGACATATTCTGTCTGTGAGGGGAAAAAGACATTTCAATTAAATTATTTTTGTATGCAGACATTTGCTAACAATACTGCAACTAAGTGGTGAATAAACTGCCTTTCATTACTTTATACAGTGTCTCAAGGTTGGAATTTGCATAAAATACAAAAAACTGATTTCTCAAAAAATTAAAACAGAAAAAAAACAGAATATGGGAATTTGCAAAAAAAACAAAATGGATTTTATAAGGCTCTACACTACCGATGTCAACTGATAACAAAGCAATACATGATAACAATGCTTGTACTTGAGCACATTATACCATAACCTCTGCATGGGGATACCCCCAACATACCCCACCATGTGGGGGGAAAACAGAACTGCTAAAGAGCGGATTTTTGGTGCATTGCACATATTTCACAGCTACAATCCCACAATGCAATTTGCACCGTTTAGCAGGAAACTCCAACAAGGTGGAGGACAAGTCACACAATTCTAAGTAACCGTTGTTGCTGTGTTAAATTATGAATAAGATACTTATTGTGTTTTAAACCTGAACGCTGAATAAAACTCATCCTAGATAAATTCTATATGGACAATATGGGTGGTGACCAACTAGGAAACCGGATGTGGTGTGTAGGTACGTGGAAGGGAAAGTTAGCAGAGTACAGAGCCGTGGTAGGAGCGTTCTGCGGAGTGCTGTAACCCTGAAGTCTGAACCCTGGTTTTAGTGTATGTCTGTGGCAGCATTGCAGCGTCACTTACAGCCCCGGCATTTGTACTACAGTCTTTTCAGTGTTTTGTGTGGACAGATGCATTTTGTAGTTAGCTTACCCTGCTAGCTCCCTCACTAAAATGCGAAGTGAAACTGCTAGTCACTGCAATCCGTACATACACAAGCTGTGACGTAATAACTCCAGGACAGTCCTGCCTGTGTGTGGAGTCTGGCCCGCTTAAAATACCCCCATGTGAACATGAACAGACTCAAAAGAAAATGTTCAAATTTGTAGTATTTTATCTTGACTTGGAACAAAGCAAGCGAGCTGTGGGTGTGAAAACCACCTTAGTAATCTGGAGCTCACCTGGGTCTGCGCTGTCGGTACGTCCGGTCTCCAGACCCACCTCCGTTGCGGATGTCATAACCGTAGATAGCGATGAGCTCCTCGCGGCTCTTGGGCGCCTGCTCTTCCTCCCTGAACTTGTCATGTTCCCAGCGACCCTCGTCCTTCCACAACTTTCTGTTTCGACCTTTTGGTCTGAAACATAAAGACAGAACAGCAAGATCAATCAAGACCCAGTTCATTTAACACACATGATTAAAACACAAGAATCCCCAACAGAGAATCACTTCAGCTGTTTAAAGACCTGTGAATAACAGTGAACATCAGTTTCTAATTTTTTAGTTGAATGGTTTGTCAGTTCAATACAAATCCATCCATCCATCCATGATCTATTATCAGGGTTGTGGGGGACTGAAGCCTGTCCAAGCAGACATTGGGCCAGAGGCAAGGCACACCCTAAACCTGTATCCAGCCAGCCAATCGCAGGGCCACATAGAGAGGCAGACAGCTATTCATGCAAACAATCATATCTAAAGGCAATCTGGAGACACCAATCAACCTCATGAGCACGTTTTTGGGCTGTGGGAGGAAGTTAGAGTGCCCATAGAGAACCGATGCATGTACAGAGAGAACATGCAAACTTCACACAGACAAACATCACCTGCTGCACATACATTTATGTTTCTTTCTGGACAAAACTTTATTGGAAATATATTTTAAACATGACAGAAGTTCTCTGTGATAGTCCATACCTCTCCTCTTCTTGGGCGTGTCCTCTCACATCATGCTCGAAAAACAGACCCTTCCTCGGGATGTAGGCCGGATTCTTTCTGTCCTCATCATCATCCAGCTTCTGACCCGCTTTTCCTCCTGCCTTTGTTTCAGGGTCATCTGTAGACTCCTGCGTGTGTTAAGAAAAAGAGGAAGACACAAGGTGTGCAGAGTCAACATGTTAAACTGCTGTCAATCATGATTAACTGTCCACAGGAATTTTAAATATTATATGAATGAGGCTGTGACAGAAGTATGAGCTAAACATGTTACACTAAATATATGTCTTTTAGCAGTTTGGTTCCGCATGGTAAGCCATTACAGCTGTTCCACCGTCAAATGCGGAAAAAAAGGTACCAAAAAAAACCCCCTGATTATTCTGACTTAACAAGAAAAAGCAATTTTACCACTCAACTAACAAAAACATCAACAGTGGGTGCTAATTTCTAATTCTGTGCTGACGTTCTGTTGCTCTTGCAACTACATAAAGTAAAATCAAGTTATTCCCATGACCTGATTATCTTGTTACCAGATATGTGGTCATGTGTCAAGAAAACCCAAATCTACTCCTGCTTTTGGCAATCTTGCAGAAACTTCAGGATATTTTGAGAATAGCCAGGAAATCGTCTGATGTTTCTGTT
Organism: Cetoscarus ocellatus; assembly: GCA_037902135.1. Lineage (NCBI taxonomy): Eukaryota > Metazoa > Chordata > Actinopteri > Labriformes > Labridae > Cetoscarus > Cetoscarus ocellatus. The sequence continues at coordinate 185,789 of JBAMNC010001168.1, forward strand.
GTATTCAGAACATCAGCTTTGACCGTTGAGTTTGTCCAGTCGATGATTTGACGTAGAAAACCGTGCTGCAGTGGAGAGAGGCTCACCTGTCCGTCACCGCTCTGCCTCTCCCCGGCCAGGTTCCCCTTCTCCTCGGATTTACTCTCCTCTTTCCGCTGACCTCCTGTCTCCCCCTCTGCCTCTCCCTCCTCCTCCTCCTCCTCCCCCTCCTCCCCCTGATGCTCTTCTTCCTTTGATGGGACATCAGCAGCAGAAGGTGGTTTGGACTCGCTGGCTGCAGCAGGAGCTTCTTCGTCGCTGTAGTGCTCAGCCTCCTCTTCCTCCTCCACTCCCTGTGATGATACAGGATTACGCTGTAAACTCTCCTCTTGATTTTTATGCCTTTCTCTTAAATCTACTAAATTTCTATTTGAGCACAATCATGAAAACATGCAAGAACAAAGCAAATGTACTTAGAGATACTTTAGAGAACCACCTTACATCCAAAACCACAGCAGGGGTGGGCAACTTTGATTACCAAGAGGGCCACGAGCATGTTGTTCCAGTGCCTGAGGGCCACACTGTTACATATTGTCGAGCACTCTCAATGAGGATAATAACAGCAAATATAAAGCTTCAAAAAAGGATTATACAAACATTAATATATTTTATCATTTAATAAACACAACACAAAACTAAAGACAATTTAAGCTTCTTTTGAATTCAATAAAAGAATGAATGTTTAGTTCTTAAAGCACAAATATCTTACCTTTACCACTGTTTCCAAATAAAGTTTTACTGAAACTATATGTTATTGTTAAATGCCTCATAAAAGATATTTAGAGATGCAATAATGGCAAAGTTAGTTCTTAAAGAATTGTAAGAAACAAAGCATGCAGCAGTAATCTAAGATTTGTAGAAATACTTTACCACCTACCCTAACTTTGTTCATCATGTAGTAATTGTTACTCATATTGAATCATATTAAGCAGCTTTGTTATGTTTTCTCCATATTTCCAATTTGTTTTTGGAAATGATTGTTAGGCCGCATTGAGCGAGGTGAAGGGCTGCATTCGGCCCCCAGGTCCCCTGTTGCCCACCCTTGCACTACAGTGAGGAGCTCTCCACACCTCATTACATAAATGCCGATACTCTAACACAGAAGGTTATTCCTGATGTGTTACCTCTGAGTGGGAGCCGTTTTCCTCCGGATCTGCACTGTCATAGTCGGATAGAACAGCTGGAAAAGCAGAAGGACGGAGAGTTTAGATTTTTATTTCATGAAGATAAAGAGGCAATAGGCGTCTGTTCTTAAAGGGATACGCCAACTTTTTTTTTTCGTGTCTTGTCTCACTGCCAAGTCCGTGACAAGCAGATAGACACCATTCTTGCCACTGTGGGCAGTAACAAGGAAGAGACGGGCAGAGCTTGCCCACTGCTAACTAGCACAGCTCAAACACTGGGAATCAATGGGTAGCGTTAGCCTGTCTCTGCCTACAGTCATCAGATACACTCTAAACGGTCCTGTGTGTTTGTTGTAACTCGTCTCTTTTTTTTTTTTTAACTGGGTTATGTTATCTACTTTTAGACTAACATTAGCATTTTATGTTATTTTTGAAAGAAATACATGCGAAACTAAACTACAGGGCCCTTGCACAAACCACCATGAACGTGCTTCTGAGTAGGTCAACAAAATAAAGCCTCTGTTTACGAGGAGAAGAAGATAATAAGATAACAGTAGAACACAACGTTACACAGTGCAGTTTAAAAGAAAAAAGAGTCACAACAAGCACACAGGACAGTCTAGAGTTGATGAAGAGTTTATCTGATGACTGTAGGCAGAGGCAGGCTAACATCTCCCATTGACTTCCAGTGTTTGAGCTAAGCTAGTAAATGGTGGGTGAGCTTGCCCGTCTCTTCCTTGTTACTGCACACACAGTCGAAAGAATGGTGTCTACTTGCTTGTCGTGGACTCGGGAGTGAGGCAAGACACGAACACACAAAATGTTGGTCTATCCCTTCAATGTTATATAATAATGACTTACCTTCTCCTACCCCATCTTCACTCTCCTGCAAAAACAAAACACACTGATCAGCGACACTGCTAATTGCATTATTGTATGTTTTGGCAAGAAGAACCCCACGTCCATTATGGTTCTACTTGAATATGTCTGGTCAAAGTCTGAAGCTCTGGGTCTGGTAGCAAATCCATTAAGTAATTCATTACCTATATACTGCTTACACAATCCCAAGAAACAACTGGAATAGCTGCAATGACGATGTATTCTCATTGCGAGAGTTGCTCAAGCAAGAAAGAGCAGACTTTTAAGAACTAATGATACATCAAGAACACAGTTACAAAAATGTAACTCAAATGATTTTGACTACTTGTTACCTCCGCCAAGGAGGTTATGTTTTTGCCGGCGTTTATCTGTCTGTCTGTCTGTTTGTGTTCAAAATAACCTGAAAAGCTCTGAATGGATTTGGATGAAATTTTCAAGAATTGTCGGAAATGGGAGATGGAAGAACTGATTAAATTTTGGGGGTGATCCGGATCACCGTCTGGATCCAGGAATTTTTTTAAGGATTCTTTAACATTGCCAGATAGGACCATTTTCGCCAAAGCGGACCGAAGCTGCTGGGCGTAGGTCTGCGCTCTATGAGTGCTTTTCTAGTAATCACAGAGTGGATGAACTCATGAAAGAGCTTCAAGATTTCAGAACAAGTCTCCAATTTACACAGAAAGAGGTTGATGAGCTGAAGGACACTTACACCAGCCTCCACGTATGTGCTGAGTTTGGTCGGGATCCTGGCTCTATTCTGGATTTGGTGATCCAGAATCTTTTACAGGGGTTGTGGAAAAACCACTGCCCGAACTGAGCTGCTTTCTAGTCTTGAGTTTGCATTTACCATGACGTGTGCTGCTGGTTGCTCTTGTGCAGTAGCAACTTTTCAGCTGATTGACTGTTTACTTCCCTCTCATGACTGTTGCTCTGTGCTTGTTGCCACTCAGTGAGTGACGGCCCATTCGCCTGCGCTCACCGTGAAGTCATGTTCATATCCTTTGTGACAGTGGTAGCAGGGTGCCGTAAGCACCCAGTAGCCTGAAGGGTGCTTTTGAGGTGCCGGCTGGAATATTCTAAAATTGGCATCACCATCAAAACAGAGAGACCACATCACTCCTGTTTTAGCTTTCCTCCACCGGCTTCTGGTAAATTTTAGAATCGATTTTAAGATTTTATTGTTAACTTCTAAAGCACAATCTGGTCTCCCATCCAAGTACATTTCTGATCTCCTCACTTCATATGTGCCGGTCATAACCCACCTTTTGGAACAACCTCCCTGAGGAGATCAGATTAGTGACCTCTTTGTCCTCTTTTAAATCTCTTAAAAAACACCTTTTAATCGCTGTGTTTTTACAAGAGATATCACTTTTAATCCCCCGATACTGCTTTTACTTCCAGTTTTAGACAGTTTAACAGGCAGCATCTTTTATTCTTTTGTTTTAACTCTTAATCCTCTCTTGGTTTTATTCCTTTTCCATCATTCTATTTCCTATTTTCTTTTATCTTTTGGTAGTTTTAGCTTTTTGAATTTTTTTCCTCCTCCTTATCTTTGGTGATATTAATCTTTCATTTATTTTGCTCTCTTTTCTGCCATTTGTGGCTCTTATGTGATTTACCACTGTTCTGTTCTAACTCTTACACTTTTGGCCATTGCATTCCTCACATTTGTCTTTTATTCTCTTATTTTTTACCTTTGTCTGTAAAGTCCTTTGTAACCCTGTTTTGAAAAATGCTAGATAAATAAAATCTATTATTATTATCATAAAGCTTGAGATAAATAGTCGTGTTTTACTTTAAATCTTGTGTTTTGCAAATAAATCACACTTACATCAAAACAAAAAAGAAGTGTAGCATGTACATTAAATTTTAACATTGCCTATTTTTTCTTAACTTTGACCTACGTGGGGTCAAAGTTCACGTTGGTGCACTGATGCCTCAGCTCTATCAGCACTCTTGCCAGTTAGAGGTCCTACGATGTCACTTGATGAAAAAAGGAAATTACAAAAGTGTGAATGTTTAACACATCAGATAAATTTAAGAGATGCATAGATTATTAAGGATACATTTAAGAATAATTCATGGTTCTCATAGTTCATTGATAACTGTAAATATCTTCTATTCTTTTGATCTATGTCTTATGCATGCTACTATCCCTGTATTTGCCCTGTACTGTTGCAATACCAGAATTTCCCCTTTGGGGATCAATAAAGGACTATCTTATCTTATTCATACAGTGTTAATATTGTTGACTAATTATTGCAAAAACCTTTTTTCCCCTGACGAAAACTAGACTGTAACTTTAAAAAAACACAAAAAAAAACAAGTGCACACGGACAAAAACTAAACAAACAGACATTTTCATCAACAGATAAAAACTAGACTAAAATGTTTGACAGACATAATCCAAGACCTAATTTGGTCATGTAGAAAGTAGGAACAAGTTAGGAATATATCCAATCACAGCTACTTTGGTTGTGTGGAGAGGTTGGATGAGTTAAGAGGGACATCCAATCCAATCACAGCTGCTTTAGCTTGGTGGTGGGATCCAAGAATAAAACATGACTTAGGAAATTCAAGGAAACATAAAAAATGCCTTACACTTTACACTTCATATTCAGGTCAACTAAATTTACAGTAGATTTCATCAACTAAAACCAGATTAAAATTAAAACAATTTAGATGACTAGATTATGACTCAAACTAAAATATATTTTAGGCAAAAGACTCGAACTAAATTAAAAATTGCCGTCAAAATTAACACTGCATTCATGGTTCTCATACCACTCATTAAACCCTTTAAATACCAGATCAACTGTTTGGCAGAGGTCAACAATAAATTCAGGGATATTTGATGTTTTGATAAACAGGACAAATCAAACCATTAACACTTCAGGGAACAGAGAAAACTACAAACAAACCAAAACCAGATATTTTCTTGGTGTGGGATTTAGATGTTTTAATAGCTAACAGTTGATTACGTGATGACATAAAAATGCACAAATATTTGGGGCACAAATCTGAATAACAGATTTATATATTTATATATAAATTATCACTTTAGTAAATGGTTAAGTCAAATATTTAAAATAATAATGATGGTAATAATAATAGTAATTTTTAGCTTTTTAAATCCTACACAAAGAAAATACCAGTTCTTTTGGTTTGTTTGCAGTTGTTTCTGTATCCTAAAACACTGACAGACACGAACAATGGTGTGTTATGTTTCTTTTTAACGCATTAAATTTTCCTAAATTTACTGACCTCTGCCAAACAGATGAGCTGGAAGTCAAAGGGTTCATGATAATTATTGTCAAGAATCATTACATGTAAAATGTAAACATACAGTGTCAAACGTAGCCTACCAAAAGTATATTAGTTATATGAAGTTAAACTACAGAATTCATATTAATCAAAAACGTTAGAAAAGTAGCTTTTAATAATATTCCTCATCTTTCTAGAAGCCTGCCCTATGACCTACCTTTTTTCTAATTATCTGCCAATGAGCCTGTGCATCCCTAAAATACATTATGAGGGACTACCACGTTCCCATAGCCCCCTCCTACCATCCGTGGACTCATGAATCAACTACTTTGGAGAACCTGATGGCATGAGCGTATGACCTTATGAATTTCACCAGCTGAAGGTTGTGTGGTCAGCCAGTTAAGCAGGCCAAACAAAGCAAAAGCTCAACAGGATGATCATCATTTATATAAGCTACAACATCTGAGACAATCTTCTGATCGTGTCCCCGCAGCGTTAACGTGGCAGACTTCACGGAGCGCAGGGCCTTAGTGGGGCTTCACATACTTGCCCAAGCAGCTTCCAGACAGTAAACACAACATGAAACAGACGGGGATCGTACCAAGTCCACTTCGTACCCACCTAGAGTAAATCCATTCCTCATGTGGTTTAAGGCAGGGCGCTAACAGAGCGGTGTTATGGTCAAATCTGCGACCCTACCAATGCGTTCCCCCTGGCGCCTTTCCGTTCCAGTTAAACAACAGAAAACACCATCGCATTTAATTCTTGCTTGTTCTATTGATGGCGAATGCATACAGACAAACACCTGTAATCGTAACAGAACCCCGTTTATAATATAGTTTTACACAATCAAACTGAGGACTCTGAAGACACTTGCGCTGGGTAAGCTAACTTAGCTAAAGGTAACGTCACCAGCTGACGGAAAAACAGGCAGTTATCGACAATAATCTTTAAAATCTTGAAAGTGAAACTCAGATACGCTAAAGACCCAGCCCCGGACAAACACACACGTTTCAGGGGGAAGTAGACTATGTGCCAGCGCGATAAGCTAGCCGACGTCCCTGGTTAGCTACTCACACACTCGGACTCCTCGTCGCTCTTCGCCTCCACCCGAGTCGCTGTCGGCTCCGGAGGTTCGGGGTCCCTCCCTCGGCTCTTGGTGGCGGGAGACCCGGACCTCCCGCTGTCGGAACCCGAACCGGACTCCTCGTCGTCCTCGCTGTCCTGGGACGCGCGCCTCCTCCTTCGCCGCCGGTCCGCCATCTTAGGTCTCGAATGGCTGGAGCCGGAACAAGGCAAGGAATTGTGGGAGGGAGAGTTCTTCTTCACGGGTTTACGCCGCATCGGTACATTCACTGCCATCTAGTGGTCAGTGTAGACATTTTTTTAAAACTTTATTTACATAATCAATTTACAGATTATGTCAAACATACAAAACACATACATTATTTCACATATAAAATCATAAAGTTAATAAGTAGCAAAATAGAATAGACAAGGTTACAATTACAAAACCTCACATAATTCTTTACATTCGAAAAAAATAAACAATAAGACATAAAATAAATAAATAATTCAATGATATACTAAGAAAGCATTGGTAACTGTTTAACAATTTCTGTAATTAGAATTTTTTTTTAAATGTCAGGATGTACATCGAATGTTATTTCATAAGTATCGAAAAATCTTGTATTCATTCTTTTTTATTTTAATCTGGACTAAGGATTTATAAAGGGAATTAAATTCAATCATAAAACGAGGAAAGGTTGGTTTGGAGGTTGAATTTTTTTGCTTATGAATAAAGTATTTTCCAAATAAAATGAAAAAGTTAACTACATGCTGAAGACATTTGTTATTCTTATTTTCATAGCAACAGATAACATCTTTAAGGGAGAAACAGTATGACATGTTTACATGGGTAAAGATATGAGAGCACAAGTCAGACCAAACTAGCATTGTTACAGTACATTCAAAAAAACAGATGGTTTAAAGTCTCATCAGCAAGTCCACAATAAACACAAGAACTGTCCACAGCCATGAACTTTGTAATGAAAGATTTGACAGGACTTATTTGTGAAGAATTTTGAAATTAGTTTTTGTTACTTTGTTATGAATACAATATTTGTGCCATGTCTTGTCCTCTATATAGGAGTCCCAGTAAAATGTTCCTCGCGGAGAAAACCTTTTTTTTTATCTTGAAAAATGTTTCTTATATGTTTATTGTTAGATTTCTTGTCTAGTATGTTGGTACCATTCAAAAGCAGTCAGTGTAGAAATTACAGTGGTGGAAAAAAAGGTCACATGATGTCATTAGGCATTTTTTTTGGGTCATTTTTATTGCACATTTCGAGTGCATTACAGTTTTCATATTTTATAGTTGAAATATACAGTTCTGTATTTAGTGTAAACAGTTGTATAATTTTTAAATGCACTGTTAGTTAAACAAAACAAACAAAAAATACAATAAAAAATAATAAAAAGAATAAGTAAATACAGTACAGAAAAAACAAGTAAACATTGGATGCTTGGGGAAATGAACGTCTATGTGAAAATGCCAAACATATCACAAGCCGAAACGGTTTTAATTGCTCATTGTTTTTCAGAATATTTGATGGAATTTATATATTGTTTGAACTAATTTAGAAAGGTATTGAAATGTGGTCTTTTGCCTGAAAATTTACATCTATGGATATGGAATTTAGCCAATAAAATTATAAGATTTATCAAGAATACATAGTTACCACTTGTACCGTTATCCTTGAGAACCAACAATACTTTCTTCCACAGTAATACAAAATGTTTATCTATTTTATTGTGCATGAAATCACAAAGTTTTTGCCAGAGTCTCTTTACAACAGAGCAATACCAAGTCATTAGTTTCCCTGCACTTGTGGATCAGGATGCTATCATTTCTTGCTGAAGAAATCCAAGAATTCCAAGCTGTTGCTTTGCTCTTATTTCTGCAGAGTGTGTCCAACAGCTGAGTGACTGCATGTACACTTTCTGTATAAACACAAAGTGCAGCAACAAAGATAGATAGATAGATAGATAGATAGATAGATAGATAGATAGATAGATAGATAGATAGATAGATAGATAGATAGATAGATAGATAGTTTGGTTAGAGCAAATAACCATGGATGATGATGTAGTAGGTATACCTGTTCAACTGCTCATTAATACAATAAGCCACCTAGCTAGTCACATGGCAGCAACTCAATGCATGTAGGTCTGTACTGTAGACATGATCAAGACAAATGTTAGTTGAGTTACTGCTGCCTTTCTATCATCTCCAACCACTCTGACTATTCTCCTCTGACCCTTTTATTTTAACAAGGCATTTCCTCCCAGAGAACTGACACTTACTGGACATTTCCTCTTTTTCAGATCATTCTCTGGAAACCCTTGAGATGGTTGTGTGTGAAAATCATAGTAGTTTGGCAGTGCCTGAAATCCTCAGATCAGCTTGTCTGGCACCAACAACTCTGCCACATTCAAAGTCACTGAAATCAAATTTTCCTCATTCTGATGCTTGGTGTAAACTTCAGCAGGTCATCTTGACCATGTGTACATGCCTTTAATGCAAGAAGTTGCTATGAGATGTGGTTGATTGGCCATTTTTGTTAATGAGCTGTTATGTAGACAAAGGCCAACACATTTGCTTTTTAAAATTTTGAGTGATTTTTGTGTCCTTATTTTCTTTGGTGTTTCTGTCATATGGATGTGTAATTCCTGGGTGGTGTGAATGTGTCCTTACAGTGTAGTTAAGTAAATAATGTTTTATCTCTTGTGGCCACCAGATGGCAGCATCTAATTGCAGCACAGTCTCAACATAAACGTGCTGCAGTTTTCTCAGTTCAAATACAAAACATGACGTGATACAGACCATTTCTCACAAATAGAGAACAGGAGTTAATGCTACATTTCCAAAAACAAGTACATTTGAAATCCTTTCATTAGACTATATTCAACTGAAGTATTTGTTTTTGTTTTAGCAGAAAAACTCTTGCATATTTAATACTTATCAAATTGTTCAAATATTCCATATTATCGTTTTAATTTGATTGTTCAGTTTGAAATGGACAGAAATGGCCACAACCCCGAAACAGTCTTCTGGTAGAATGCACAGTCATTTTTCATCCATCCATCATCTGCACTGCTTATCCCTTTTCACTTCACTTCACTTCACTTCACTTCATTAGTTGTCCCTTAGAGGGCAATTGTTGTGCAGCAGATCATCACAGACACTCACAGCGAGACAGTATTACTTACAATACAATAGGAATCTAAAAAAATATACACACATCATACCAATACAACAAAGGCCAGATTGACAGTCAGGTCCTGTCCAGTGCAAACGCAGCAGCTTGAGCAGCTGCATAGCAACATTTAAAAAGATTGTCATGATTATCGTAATAATCATAACCCACTGTCCATATTGCACCATTGCACCTTAAATACCATATACCTCTTTCCTAATTAAGCCATAACACAGAATACAGCTTCCCAAGAAGCAGACAGAGAAGGATAAAGTGCATTGACATCATCATCAGATCAAGGAAAAAGTGCATTGACAGCAGCATCAAAACAGGGTTAAACAAGCAGTACATAACAACGATACCATAACACGAGAAGCTGCCAGACAAGGTAAAGTGCATTGAAAGCACACAAGGACAGGAATAATCATCACATTATAATACCACAAGAGTTACCTCCTCCTCCCCTCAGAGTTTTTAGCTTGGATGGAGGTCGGTACAAAGGAGAACTTGTACCTGTTTTTTGTGGCCTGTGGTACAGCAAGGCGAAGGTCAGAAGGGAGCAACTTGTACTCCGGATTAAGAGGATGAGTACTGTCCATAAGAATAGACCGAGCTTTTATTATGACTCGTGTGATATAAATGTCCTCTAAACTGTTGACTTGTCCCAGACTGGCACAGGACCTGAACATCCGAGATTAAAAGGACTGCACACATAAAAGTCATAATAAGTCACTCTAATGCCGTAAAAACAGGTAAAAACTGGCACCACTGACACTACCAACACACACATCTGCTGCACGAGCATGTGCCCTCCTAACTTTCGAGGCTTCCAGGCTCTGTTCAGTTCAGTTTTGTTCAGGCAACAACCACAAGGGGCAATGCATTTGCGGTTTTCCAGGGGACATTCATGCATACGGTCAGTCAACAACATAAATAAATAATCAATCTGTCAAGGAAACATATTTAAGCACGAGACAGATAGAGATGTCCAGACATTATATGTAGTTTATTTTAGACAACTTTATTTATCCCAAAGAGCAATTCAGATTTTGCAGTCCACCCAGACCAAACATACATTTACAAACAGCAAATAGAGACAATAATAAATAAGTCAGTACATGACAGAGATGCTCATTGACACACATCGGCCCTGTGTGTTTGTTCATGACAGACCTTATTTCAAGCATTTATTTTAAAGCGGTATTTTAAACCACATGTACTTTTGGCCTTGGGAACCAGGAAGTGCTAAACACTAACTCACTTCTGTGTTTTTAGACTCGTCCCTCCACCACTCGATACATAACTTTAGATTCTGTGCAGGCTCTCTTCGTATAGACTCAGAGCTGATCTTTGTCACTGTGGCTAATGTTCAGGCTCCCACCGTGTAGCTTATAAAAACCCTCTTCAAAAATCCCAAACAATCCCTTTCAGAATTTAAATTTTTACCATTAATTCTGGATTAAATCTCATAAATACTCATGCCCAAACATTGACAGCCTGCTGCATTTCTGATGAAGTATTTACAAAAAGATTTATTTTTTCACCATAACCTTTAATTTTTAAAGTTACATTAGAAAACATCATAATAAAACGTTATTCAAATTCACCAAGTAACATTTTTTTTTTTTGCTTTGTTCATGAACATATAATAATGTACATATGTCCCCATGTTGAATCAGAGAATTAAGTAATTCTTGACCACTTAAAGACACATTTCAGATCACGTTCATGAAATCACAGGACTGACAAAGTTATTCACTGTTTTTTCTTCAAGCTGACAGTCTGAAGGTGTGGCATTTTGGTCTGATATTATGCACAATGTTGATTCTGTTTATTGCAAAAGCCTTGACAGTTTATTAGGAACTGATAAGAACATTTAAAACATATTCATTAGCTGCTATAGAGTTGTGTCATTAAGGTTTATTATTATTTATACAAGTTTCTATTTACATCAGTGTGCCCCACCACAGCACTTGGGAACCACTGCTTTGGTGATAATAAATTGCAATGATTTAATGCACACTGTTTACAAAAAGACATTTTAGAATTAAGCGAGTCTTTATAAGGATTGAACAACTTTATATGAATGACTTTCAGTGGGGAACATGAATGTAATTCGCAATTATAAATTTTTTTCTGATTTCTATTATTTGTGTTGTCCTTTAGATTTCTGGGATCAGTCAAAATATTATAGTTTTTTTACATTAATTTTAATGCTGTGCCTTTTTTCTCATACTGAAAAAAACTTTTTTTTCAACTTTTTGTGGCCCTGATCCTCACAGATTGAACCTCCGCCTTGCCATCAAAAATATTTTTAAAGAAATGAATTTCACTGCAGGACACAGCCTGCTTTCTTTACTCTTGCTGCTACAATGCACCCCACTAGTCCTGCCACTCCTCCCACTACAGCTCCTATTGCCAATCCTGCCACCACGCTGACTGAGCCGGATACTAAATGAGCCGTCAGTCCACCTACAGCAGCCCCAGCCAAAGCAGAGCCGTTTATTACAAGAGCTCTGATCCTCCTTTCCCAGGCTTCTTCAGCTGTGTAGTACTTTTCCTTGTTTGCCTTAACCATGTTTTGGATCTCCTGCACTAGCTCCTTGACTTCAGGCTGACCATCTGTTTGACGAACAAGGTGGTATCTCTTCTTACAGTCATCTTTGACAAACTTTTTCAGTTCTTTGCTGCCTCTGATGAAGTCCTCTATGGTTTGTCCATCCTCAAGTTTTTCCTTATCCACAAATACAACCATTGTGTACTGAAGTACATAGTCGCTGAAGGAGCTCTTAAAAATCTTCACCATGTTCTGTAATTCCTGCGTGAAACGATCCAAAGGCAGGACGAACAGAAAGGCATGAGGACCGGGGTCAACCTGCGAAAGACATTTTTTGATCTCTTTCATCACTTCCTTGTCCTTTTTCTCAGCATCACACAGACCTGGAGTGTCAACCACCATGATCTTTTGTTCTCCAATGATTAGATTTTCATTCAGACACTTTTCATTGTTGGACAAGGAAACTTGGTCCTTGTGGGCTGAAGGGTTCTTGATTTCATCTGAATTTCTCAGGAGGACATTCATGACTTCAGTTTTATCATCTCCAGTTCTCCCGATCAGCACGATCCTGAGCTCCGAAGTCTCTGCAGGAAAACAAAAAGGCATTTAGAGAAGGTTGTCATTACATCAGAAATGTTCATTTCAACAGTTGCCCTAAAATGAACAACTTTTTCCTTTTTGCAGAGCTGGCTCAGACCTACTCAGTGCCCTTAGCAAGATTTTAATTGATGCCCCTTGCTTTAAGACCAGTTCAACCACTGATCACAAAAACAGCCAACACCTTTATGTTTAAAATATTTTGAGTGAGTTTCTTAACTACATGTTCTCTCAGGTATTGGGTTTTGTCATGCCTGTCAACCCCCTCCTTCATCACAGCTTAGAACAGGCTGTTTAAGGGTTAATCCTTACAAGCTGCACCAGGTTTCCAGGACTGTGCTTTAATGTTTACTGTGGCTGCATGGACATGCCAGTACATGTTCCTTCCACTGGAGGTAGCTGTACATTAAAAAAAATGCTCATGGAGTGTTGTCTGGGAGGTGGTAGGCCACATAACGATATCATGAGGGAAAATAGGGGAAAACAGTGTTGAAGCAAACACTTAATAAAAGAGGGAGCAACAGAGGGAGAGGGAGAATTGTCCATTGTTTGGTTGTGTTGGACTGGTTGTGGACACATAGGGCCTGATCTACTAAAGGTTTGCGTGTATAAAAACACGTGCAAACTTGATAGTGCATGCAACGCTGATCTACTAAACGGGTGCACAAAAGGATTGTATCTGTCAAATGAGCAGAATAGCATGTGCAGTCCATTTACCATGTTTGCCTTCATGAATATGCAGAACACATGCAGATTATCAAAACGCAGAAAATACTGGGACGAGGAGATGCAAATATCATCACTTACCACCTGCAATGTAATTTATCAAACCCGAAACTGATTGCGTCCGGTGTTTTTGTGTCTAAATTTAGTACGTTTGAAAAGCAAGTGCAAAACAGGCACAGTGCTACGCACAGATGGCTGTGGTCATTGTGGCAAGAAACAGGGGCCGCATTAAACGAATATTTTCTGTCAGTGACTGAATTTTTTGGTGAATGACGGAAAGATTTGGAGGCTGTCTGTCTGTGACGTTGTCACCTGAGTGATTAAAGGAAAAGAAAGGGGGGAACTAATAATAAATAAACAAGTGAAGACGGTGAATAAAATATGTGGAAAACTAAAAGAAAAGTTTTCTTGTCTTTGCAGGTGAAGATATTCCCTGTGTAATTAAATTAATTAGGTAGGTGGGCCAAAATATTAATTTTAAAAGGTCAGAAACAACAGTTATTTAAGGAGGAAAGAGAAAAGGGGGGAAGACACGGGGTGAGCGGGAGAAACGGTGGATGGCTTTGTCAGGAAAAGAGGTTGTTAAGTGAAAAATTGAACGATCTAAGGCTTATGCTCTGTGATGTATAATATGATTATAGAAAAATGTAAAGTAAGATCTGATCGGACCAGACCAGAGATCAGACAAAGGATCTCTCCCTAAGGATTATCTTCCCCAGGATACTTGTGAGATCCACCCTTTTTTTGAAAGTTTTTTTTTTTTTCGGAAGGAAGAAAAGCCACCGAGATGAGGACAATTTAAAGGGTTATTTAGAGTGGACTAACTGATCAAACAAATTGTATTTTGTTAGGTTAAGACCTCAAGGTAATTTAAAAAGTATGTGTTTTTGTTTTTAACATGTAATTTTTATGCAATATTTTTTTTTATTTGGCAGAATGGGGAAATTTTTATTGTCGGGAAAGGGGGCACAAAAGTAGAGGAAGTTGGGAAACTTTAAAAAAAAACTCTAATTGTGTCTATGTCCTACATTGATCTTGGGAATTACAAGGTTTTTTTTTTGTTGTTTTGTTAATTTCTGCGAACAACCTCTTGATTAAGTGACGGCAACTTCAAAAAAGTGTGAGCGTTACATGTCATTATGATGGACTGGAAAAAGAGGGATGATCCAGTGGGCCATCATACTCATGCAGACACACACATAAAGTAAACCCTCTCTGTTTTGTGCTCTACATAGTGGAGGAGGTCATTTATCCTATGTAAAAAGATCCCCCTCATAGCCAGAATCACTCTGAGTGTCACTCACTGTGGAGAGTGTGATGCAGTCAGTGGTTAAAAAGGCAGGAGTACCCACACAGTCCATGTGTGCCTAACTGTAAGACTGCTCTTCACATGAGGGGTTATTAATGATGAAGCTGTGTAATTATGCGAATGCTGTCAGTTAGATTATGTCTAATTGGGATCAGAAAGGGAAAATTAAAAATGGATACAAATATGGCATGAGAGGAAAGTGACGACCTTGTCTGTCAAAATGACAGACAAGTGTCTTCATTTGCCTCAAACTTCATGGCTTCGAACTTCATTTTTCGTTTACGGCCAATCTGCTCTCCCAAACTCTCCATGGTGACAGCCGGTAGCACACGCAAAATCCTCATTTAAAGAGGGCGGTTTGCGCCACTTTTGCGCCTTTTTATCAATTGCGCACACAGTCATAGTAGATCACCTGCAACACGCCCACTAATGGCATGTGCAATTTTTTAGTTTGCACTCGAAATTTAGCACTCGTTATTTGGGATCTCAGTAGATCAGGCCTATAATTTTGAAGAAAGAACATCAAAATGTATATTTTGCAGGGGACCCTTGTGGAGGAAACAAATATTTAATGATTATAATGATTGAAGATTCACTGATGTATTTTGAGGGTTAATCTTAAATTTACAGTGGACCATTGTCCAGGTTTTAAAGTCCCTCCAAGCAGTCTTGAGATTTGTTGCCCTAGTATATTTGTGTCAGGCAGCTGGCATTTTGCTATTTACACCGCAGGTTTGGTTGTTTGCTCTGAACTTCAGATGGATTATTTAATTCTCCATATTTTATTGTGCCACTATTCTCAACTTACACATACACAGAGAACTGTATGATAAACGTAAATGGTCAGATTAAAGTGCTTTTTTTTCAATGAAACATCTAAAAAAACTATCAAAAAGATAAGTCAGACACTTCCGCATAAACGTAAAAACTAGAACCTCATTATTAAAATATCAAGATAAAACAGGCAGGTTTATGAGTCTTTAATGCCTTCTCAATAAGCAGAAACACTCTGTGCCCCACACTTCAGACTTCACACCAGGTATAAGAAGCTTTACATTGCAATCATTTGCTGTTTAACCAGCGTGAGTGCACAGGTTTTAATACCTGCGTCAGGCTGATATGAGGGAGGATACCTGCGCCTCACTCAAAAACATTTCGTGCCTGGTATACAATAGGGCCCTTCCTCAATTCTCTTGTTTGTGTGAATTTATTAATTTTAAGTACACATCTTACATGAAATAACAAACAGGTTTACCCATTCTAATCCATCGAATCTTTAAACACCAGAAGGTGTGCTCAAAACACTTAATGCTTTGACTACTTTATTTGAAGAACTTGTTCATTTTACTGAAAACAAATCATACAGAGGTACTTTTTCGTCAGAAAAAAAGACCAATGTTTATGTACTTTTCACAATATTTTTGTATTTTCTTTATTAGCTGCCGGTCTCAGTCCAATCAGAACCATTCCCAACCCCCAGACCTTAAATGGAATTGAATAAAGGCGAATAAACATGTTTTCCATGTAAACCTCAATCTGGAATTACTATTTCCATGTAAATGCAAAGGAGAATACTTTAATTCAGAATTATTTAATTCTGAAAACTTAATTCCGAATTAAAAAACATCATGTAACTGTGGCCACTGTCACAACTACAAAGTAAACAGATGTGGAAGTAACGGCTGTGATTAAAGTGTTACAGAATTGATCATAAGGTTTCTAGGTTGGACCCAAGAACAAACTCAGAGCGAGTCAAGGAGCAACAGGAGAAGGAGGGGAGAGCGGGATCAGGGGCTCCGTGGGTGTGGGGGTAATCTAGTGAGGGCGAGGGTTGCAGGGAGGCTAAAGAGACCAAAGACTGCAGTAGAGAGTGGATGAGGAGTGTGGCAATGGTGAGGGCTCATGGAGCGCACTGCAAAAGAGGAGGGAAAAGCACAGGTCAGTAGGAGTACAAAAGCACAAAGAATCACAAGCAGGATCCAAAACAATGATCCGAAAGACTGAGCACTGATGGTGGCCACTATACCGCATGTGCATGCGGGAATCATCTGGCAGCCAAGACGAGTCCGTAAGGAGCGGATAAAGGGTAAGGTGATTGTGGAGATGAGAGACAGGTCTGATCCAGCAGGGAGCTTCAAGGTTGGAAAACAACGCCCCCACAAGGAGAGGGAGAGGAGCAGCAGCAGCAGGAGCAGGACAATGGCTGCACAAGAAGGTCACTCAGGCCCTGTTTACACCACGTTTTCACCAGAAACAGAAAGGTTTTTCCTTTGCGGTTTCAAAAACGATCCGTGTCCACATGGAGACACGAGAACGACTGGAAACGCTGTAGCATAACTGTTTGTGTCACACGTTCACCCACTGCCTTCACTGTCTAACATGTAGGTCTTATAGGTCTTCACAGCTGATGGAGTTTATTCATTACATATTTACATATATAACTATGGATGATGGTCTGAAACAGCTGTGATGTGTCGCTCTGCTCCGTTGTTTTCAGCATCTCCTTTGTCTAATATTTAGCAGCTTTACAGAGAGTCATGCTAC
Organism: Cetoscarus ocellatus; assembly: GCA_037902135.1. Taxonomy (NCBI): domain Eukaryota; kingdom Metazoa; phylum Chordata; class Actinopteri; order Labriformes; family Labridae; genus Cetoscarus; species Cetoscarus ocellatus. Next base: position 203,087 of record JBAMNC010001168.1, read on the forward strand.
CGCAGTCATGTCTCAGAGGGGTCTCAATTTAGCTTAGAAAGTTTGTAACACATAAATTTATCTCTACTAACGTGTAATAAAAGAGTCCATCCAGAGTAGCCTTTAGGCACAGCCTAAGAGCTATGGTCAAAGTTACAGAATACACATGCAAACGCTAAGCTAACAACTGGCAGGTGACTCTTGAAAAGTAAATTATTCTAAAAGCAACATGATAGTACTGCATCTTATCAGTCCACATGATTTATTTGTCTTACAGCAGGACATCCTGTTTGCTCGCTAACCCTCCTTCTTTATGTCAACAAAAGCAAGTTGGTGTGAGGCGCTCAGGTTTACCACAGTGCAGTTACACTTAATGTCTGTAGAGGCCGCTAAAGAGCAGAACAACCAGAATCTTACATGTTGCTGCGATAAAACATCAAATAAAGTATATCAATAAAAATTCACAAAACACAATCAAGTCTGAAAAAAACTTAAAAAAAAAAAACACAACAAGAAGAAACAAAACAACAAAACTAAATGCAACAACAAATCGCAAAACACAACAACATATCACAAAACATAACAACAAAGCATACATTCTACAAATAAACCACCAAAACATTATAACAAAACACGATTACAAATTCCAACACTGAAACAGCCAAAGAAGTATCAACAGATTGAAAGACACACAAACAAACACAAAACAAACACATAAAGTGAAGAACAACAAAAGCAAAACACCATAACTACCCGAAAAACACAACAACAAAAAACAACAAACCAAAAACTGTAGCAACACAATAAAAAACACATTATGACAAACACTATAAAAGATCTGAAAACACCCACAAAACAAAGAGGTGTAAACAAATTGAAAAATGTAAGAAAAATCTGTGAAAAAAACAAAACAAAGTAAAAGCAAAATCAGTAAAACCCACAGTTACTCAAAAACACAATTTAAAGAACACAAGAAAACCCCACAAAAAGCAACAACAAATGTAAAAATTTCATCAACAAATCACAAAGTTGTTTAGAGCAAAACACTGCAGAAAAAAAAACAAGAAATTAACTGAAAGAGCTTTAACCCACTGAAATCGCAGGAATAAACCACAAAAGGAAAACACCCTAAGTATTTGAAAATGCTAAAAACAAACAAACAAAAAAAAAAAGGAAAATACACAAAACAAATCTGTGGAAAAACAGTGGAAAAAACCCTATTACAAATCTAAAACACACATTAAATGAAAACAATGTGACAACTATGAAGACAAAACATTTTAACTCAAAACAAAAACACAATTACAATTTGAAACACAACAAAAAAATTACAAACAGCAAAAATAATAATCACAAAGTTGTTTAGAGCAAAACACTGCAGAAAAAAAACAAGAAATTAACTGAAAGAGCTTTAACCCACTGAAATCGCAGGAACAAACCACAAAAGGAAAACACCTTAAGTATTTGAAAATGCTAAAAACAAACAAATAAAAAAAAATGAAAACACACAAAACAAATCTGTGGAAAAACAGTGGAAAAAACCCTATTACAAATCTAAAACACACATTAAATGAAAACAATGTGACAACTATGAAGACAAAACATTTTAACTCAAAACAAAAACACAATTACAATTTGAAACACAACAAAAAAATTACAAACAGCAAAAATAATAATCACAAAACACACCTCAAAAGCACATTTACCAAAAACAACATTTTGTATTAGTTTAGGTCAACATTTTTCTGATGATGTATTTCTGCGCTTTACGGCCACCATACTTTATACTTATTTTTAAGCCACATACAGCAAACATGTCCAGACCAACATATATTTATTAAAAAAAAAACCCAAAACAAACAAAAAGACCTTAACTGCCTGTTCAAAATAAAATATCTGATATGTAAGGCAAAGCCTGTACTGTAGATCCTGAAAGGACATATTAATTCTGACCTAAGTTGGGGAATTTTGTGGAGGAGCTTCACAAGGAGTTAAAATGATAGCAGATGAACTGCATTAAACTCATTAATACAAGATCTGCTCACAGATACATCCAATGGTGTACTTACTGGTAAGTTCATCTTTGCTGTGCATCATACTTGAAGGGATCTGTGATGTCTCTTTTCTGTAGATACGCTCTCTTTCTTCTGATGCCATTATAGCGATCAGTTGGCTTTGTCAACTCCAAAACAACTAAAAGTCTCAAAACTGAAAATGGCCACTGTGGCACTGGGAAAGTGGATCTGATGCAGGATAAAAAAGGCAATGTGCAAGCCACAAGATACAGTTTCCTTTTGTTTATTAATGATTGCAATCAAATTGGCATCCTTGTGTACTCTTGGCTTTCCCTCTTCCTGACTTCCTGGTAAAAAACCATCCACCCTCCCCGGTGCCTGCCAATCCAGTCTTACCTGCCCCTCTGTATCAATGTCACCTGGAGCCAAACAACCAAACCTATCAGAATAAAAGTCTAAGTATAGGGCCAAATATTCTAAATTAAAAAAAATGGCAATACCAATCACAATTCTGTAATCATATTTATACAAGATAAAATCAACTAAAAAAATAAACAAATTAAAATTAGGCAATATCCTGTGAATAGCTCCAACATCCATCCTCCGTTAAATACTTAATAGCCAGCTCACAGCTCCTGCTGACACCGTCCGGTGACGTGGAGGAAGGCGTAAGTTTGCGGGAGCAGGAGTTGAAACTGTGCTTTTGAATGGATTAGAGACTGAAAAATGACTAGTATTGTATTGAAAATGCATGTTAACATTTCTGGTGTAATGACAGCCCTTCTATACATTTATTTTCTGTTTTCCTGCAGAGACTTAGGAGCTCAGGGTCATGCTGATCGGGAGAACTGGAGATGATAAAACTGAAGTCATGAATGTTCTCCTGAGAAGTTCAGATGAAATCAACAACCCTTCAGCCCACAAGGACCAAGGTTCCTGCACCAACATTGAAAAGTGTCAGAATTAAAATATAACCATTGGAGGACAAAAGATCACACAGGTCGACACTCCAGGTTTGTTTGATGCTGAGAAAAAGGACCAGGAAGTGATGAAAGAGATCAAAAAATGTCTCTCACAGGTTGACCCTGGTGTGAAAGAATGGGTCGCTCTCAGGAGCTCAGTGAATTCCAGCGTGGAGCTGTGATAGGATGCCACCTGTGCAACAAATTCAGTCGTGAAATTTCCTCACTCCTAAATATTCCACAGTCAATTGTCAGCTGTATTATAAGAACGTGGAAGTGTTTGGGAACGACAGCAACTCATCCACGAAGTGGTAGGCCAAGTAAACTGACGGAGCGGGGTCAGCGGATGCTGAGGGGCCTAGTGCGAAGAGGTGGCCAACTTTCGATGCAGAGCCAATCACTACAGACCCCCACACTTCATGTGGGTCTTCGATTAGCTCAAGAACAGTGCGCAGAGAGCTTCATGAATTGGTTTTCCAAGGCCAAGCATCTGCATCCAAGCCATACATCACCAAGTGCAATGCAAAGCGTCATATACATGGTGTGAAGCATGCCAAAACGCTGGGCTGGATGCCGTGGAAGACACATTCTCTGGAGTCACGAATGGTACTTTTCCATCTGCAATCTGATGGATGAGTCTGGGTTTATGCTGGTTTGCCAGGAGAACGGTTTCGTGTCTGACTGCATTGTGCCAAAGTGTGAAAGTTTGGTGAGGGATGGCATTATGGTGTGGGGGTTGTTTTTCAGGAGCTGGGCTTGGCCCCAGTTTGTTCTTGTTAAAGGAACTCTGGATGCTTCTTCAGCATACCAAGAGATTTTGGACCAAGTTCAGTGCTCCCAACTTTGGAGGACAGTTTGAGCTGGCCCCTTCCTCTTCCAACATGACGTCACCAGTGCACAAAGCAAGTGTCCATAACCACATTGATGACAGAGTCTGGTGTGGATGAACTTGTACTGGCCTGCACAGAGTCCCTGACCTCAACCTGATAGAACAACTTTGGATAATTAGAGTGGAGACGAGAGCCAGGCCTTCGTCGTCCAACATCAAGTGGGTGACCTCACAAATGCGCTTCTGGAAGAATGGTTGAAAAATTCCCATAAACACACTCCTAAACCTTGTGGACAGCCTTCCCAGAAGAGTTTAAGCTGTTAAGCTGCAAAGGGTGGACCGACGTCATATTGAACCCTATGGATTAGGAATGGGATGTCACTTAAGTTCATATGTGAGTCAAGGCAGGTGAGCAAATACTTTTGGTAATATAGTGTTCCACCTTGTTCGTCAAACAGATGGTCAGCCTGAAGTCAAGAAGCTAGCAGATGATCCAAAACGTGGTTAAGGCAAACAAGGAAAAGTACTACACAGCTGAAGAAGCCTGGGAAAGGAGGATCAGAGCTCTTGTAATAAACGGCTCTGCTTTGGCTGGAGCTGCTGTAGGTGGACTGACGGCTCATTTAGTATCCGGCTCAGTCAGCGTGGTGGCAGGATTGGCAATAGGAGCTGTAGTGGGAGGAGTGGCAGGACTAGTGGGGTGCATTGTAATAGCAAGAGCAAAGAAAGCAGGCTGTGTCCTGCAGTGAAATTTAAAGTCACTGAAGTCACCTTTCTTCCCTTCTCTGATGCTCAGTTTAAACTTCAGCTGGTTGTCTTGACCATGTCTACATGCCTACAGTACAGACCTACATGCACTGAGTTGCCACCATGTGACTAGCTAGATGTTTTATTTTTTTTTTTATTAATGAGCAGTTGAACAGGTATATCTACTAGAGGGGCCAGTAGGTGTCTATAATACATTACATGGCAGTTGTTTGGAAAAATTTACTGTTAAGAGTATTCAAAAAGTACAATACAAAGCAACAACTTTTGTAACTTCAGTAAAAGTTTAGTTACTCTCCATTTTTGCTGATAAAGCACCATGTATGCTGTTATCTCTTGTGGCCACCAGATGGCAGCATCTAATTGCAGCACAGTCTCAACATACTCTGTTCAAATACAAAACATGAAGTGATACAGAACATTTCTCACAAATAGAGAACAGGAGTTAATGCTACATGTCCAAAAACAAGTACACTTGAAATTCTTTTATTAGAGTGTATACAACTGAAGTACTTGTTTTTGTTTAGCAGAAAAGTCTCATTTATTTATTGAGGGAACTCTTGTATATCCAATACTTTTCAAATTGTGCAAATATCCCATATTATGTCATTTTTCATCCATCCATTATCTACACCACATATCCCTTTTGGAGGCTTCCAGGCTCTAGAGCCTGTCCCAGCTGACATTGGGCATGTTTTGGTCCGTGGGAGGAAGCCGCAGTGCCTGGAGTGTCACGGTTTGTGTACCTAAAAACACTAACAAAAATAACGAGGAAGAACCAAATGCAGATTTAAACACAAAAAGGGACCAAGAGTCCAAAGATAATTTACAAAATAAGTCCAAACACAAAAATAGTCCAGAACAAAAAGCTCAGAAAATACCTCAAACTCAGGAGACACTGGAGATCAGGGAAATACTGAGAGCATGGAACCAAGGCAGAAGAAACAGGAATGAGCCCACAAAGGCAAGGGGAAAACACCAGGGTTAAATACATGAGGTGATTGGGGTAAACGAGAAGCAGCTGGGGAAGAACAATCAGGGATCAGGTGTGACAGGACGAGACAGGAAGCAAAACCCATGACATTAAGGGGAGACAGGAGGACTTTCAAAATAAAACAGGAAACACAAGGACATAACTAGAAACGTGAACAAAATGGGTAACTTGACAAGGACCAAGAGAAGTCAAGAGACACAGGACAAGAGATCAAAACTGGAAATAAGGAGTAGATAATACAAAATAAAACAGGACAAGGAGTGAATAACCAGAACACAAGGAAAATGCATACAAAATAAAGCAGGACCAGCAGAATCATGACATGGAGAGAACCCACACATGCACAGGGAGAACATGTAGACTCCACTCAGAAAACCAGTATTCTAAACCACATGTACTTTTGGCCTCGGGAACCAGGAAGTGCTAAACACTAACTCACTTCTGTGTTTTTGGACTCATCCCTCCACCACTCGATACTTAACTTTATATTCTGTGCGGGCTCTCTCTGTATAGACTCAGAGCTGATCTTTGTCATTGTGGCTATTGTTCAGGCTAACACCATGTAGCTTATAAAAACTCCCTTCAGAAAATCCAAACAATCCTTTAAGAATTTTAAATTTTACCATTAATTCTGGATTAAATCTTAGACTACTAACTTTACCCTGGAATTTTGACTTGAATCTCAGAATACAGAGAAAAGTCAGAACTTAGATTTTTTTTTCTCCCAGAACCTCCAAAATCTGAGGTTTGTAGTTGACATGGGGGCTCTTTCAGGCATTTCATCTTGATTTTTTATTCTCAAAATAAAAGACAAAATCTCAAGGCACACTACACTCACTTTTATTGCAGAAAGGCCTTTAGAAAACGTTCTAGAGAGTATGTATTCAGTTTGATCTTCTATTTTTGTCTACTCATCTCCAAACATTGACAACCAACTGCATTTTTGATAAGATTAATTTTTTCACCATAACCTTTTATTCTTAAAGTTACATTAGAAAACATCATAATAAAACAATTTTCAAATTCACTAAGTAGTATTTTTTTGCTTGGTTCATGAACATAATAATGTACTTATGTCATAATGTTAAATTAGAGAATTAACCAAGTCTTGACAACTTAAAGACACATTTCAACATTGAAATCACATTCATGAAATCACAGGACTGACAAAGTTATCAATGTTTTGTTCAAGCTGACAGTCACAGAAGGTGTGGCATTTTGGTCTGATATTATGCACAATGTTGATTCTGTTTATTGCAAAAGCCTTCACAGTTTATTAAGAATTGATAAGTACATTTAAAATTCATTCATTAGCTGTTATAGAGTTGTGTCATTAAGGTTTATTATTATTCATTACAAGTTTCTATTTACATCAGTGTTCCCCACCACAGCACTTGAGAACCACTTTGGTGATAATAAATTGTAATGATTTAATGCACACTGTTTACAAATAGACATTTTTGAATAAACAATTCTGTTTTTTTTTCTTTTTCCTGCAATACATTCAGATTTAGAGTCAGAGTCTTTTTTATGGAGGAAAACCTTTACATGAATCACTTTCAATAGGGAACATCAATGAAATTCATAGTTTTGACATTTTTTCTTATTTCCCTAAGTTGTGTTGTCCTTCAGAATTCTGGGATCAGTCAAAATGTTACAGTTCTTTTTACTTTAATATTAACTTTGTGCCTTTTTTCTCATACTGAAAAACTTTTTTTCATCTTTTTGTGGCCCTGATCCTCACAGATTGAACCTCCGCCTTGCCATCAAAAATATTTTTAAAGAAATGAATTTCACTGCAGGACACAGCCTGCTTTCTTTGCTCTTGCTACTACAATGCACCCCACTAGTCCTGCCACTCCTCCCCCTACAGCTCCTATTGCCAATCCTGCCACCACGCTGACTGAGCCGGATACTAAATGAGCCGTCAGTCCACCTACAGCAGCTCCAGCCAAAGCAGAGCCGTTTATTACAAGAGCTCTGATCCTCCATTTCCAGGCTTCTTCAGCTGTGTAGTACTTTTCCTTGTTTGCCTGAACCATGTCTCGGATCTTCTGCACTAGCTCCTTGACTTCAGGCTGACCATCCGTTTGATGAACAAGGTGGTATCTCTCCTTACAGTCACCTGTGACAAACGTAGTGAGTTCCTTGCTGTCACTGATGAAGTCCTCTATGGTCTCTCCATCCTCAAGTTTTTCCTTATCTACAAATATAACCATTGTGTACTGAAGTACATAGTCGCTGAAGGAGCTCTTAAAAATCTTCACCATGTTCTGTAATTCCTGTGTGAAACAATCTAAAGGCAGGACGAACAGAAAGGCATGAGGACCAGGGTCAACCTGTGAGAGACGTTTTTTGATCTCTTTCATCACTTCCTTGTCCTTTTTCTCAGCATCACACAGACCTGGAGTGTCAACCACTGTGATCTTTTGTCCTCCAATGGTTAGATTTTCATTCAGACACTTTTCAATGTTGGGGATGGAAACTTGTTGCCTGTGAGCTGAAGGGTTCTCGATTTCATCTGAACTTCTCAGGAGGACATTCATGACTTTAGCTTTATCATCTCCAGTTCTCCCGATCAGCACGATCCTGAGCTCCGAAGTCTCTGCAGGAAAACAAATAGACATTTAGAGAAGGGCTGTCATTACATCAGAAATGTTCATTTCAGCAGTTGCTCTAAAATGACCAAGTTTTTCCTTTTTGCAGAGCTGGCTCAGACCTACTCAGTGCCCTTAGCAAGATTTTAGCTGATGCCCCTTGCTTTGAGACCAGTCTCACCACTGATCACAAAAACAGTGAACACCTTTATGTTTAAAACATATCAAGTGAGTTTCTTAACTAAATGTCCTCTCAGGTGTTGGATTTTGTCATGCCTGTCAACCCCCTCCTTCATCACAGTGTTGAACAGGCTGTTTAAATCCTTATAAGCGGAGGGAAAGGGGGGATTTTCTATTGTTTGGTTGTGTTGGGCAGCTTGTGGACACATAATGTTGAAGAAAGATCATTAAAAAGTATATTTTGCACGGGACACTTGTGGAAAAAAAAAAAACACATATTCAATGATGATAATGATTAAAGATTTGCTGAAGTCATGGTCAAACTACTCAAAAGCACATTTACAATAAACAGCATTTGTATTAGTTGAGGTTGACATTTTTCTGATGATGTATTTTGCACTTTAGGGCCACCATACTTTATATTTATCTCAAGCCACATACAGCAAACATGTCCAGTCAGACCAACATGTAATAATAAAAAACAAAACAAAAAGACCTTAGCTGCCTGTTCAAAATAAAATGACTGATATGTAAGGCACAGCTTGTACTGTGCATCCTGAAATGACTAAGTTGAAGCATTTTGTACAGGAACGTCCCATGCAATTCAAAAGACAGCAGATGAACTGCATTTCATTTAACTTATGAATATGAGAGCTGCTCAAAGATGCATCCAAATGTGTACTTACTGGGCAGTAAACACTCTGTGCTGTCCCGCATGCTTGAAGGGATCTGTGATGTCTTGTTTCTGTGGTAGTCCTGTCTTTCTTCTAATTTCTTCCCCCTTTAAATATGAAAGCTCACAGCTCCCTCCCCTGAAATATGCATCACCCACAGTCTCACCAATCACTGATCAGACATGAAATTTGGCTGCAGAGAGGGAAACAGGCGGAGTGCAAATAAGATGAGCTGTGGAGTCTGTAATAGAAGATCGGAATTTAATTAAATCTTAGTTTAGTCAAGCAGTGCTACTTCCCAGCTTTTCTGCCTGATTTTGTGCCGTTGTTGGAGGCTGCATGCTCATGATGGCAATCTTCTCCTCCACAACATCCCAAAGGTGCTCTATTGGATGGAGATATGGTGACTGTGGAGGTCATTGAAGTACAGTGAACTCATCAAGAGAGCTGTCTGAGATGATTTGAGCTCTGCAACATGATGCATTATCCTGCTGGAAGAAGCCATCAGAAGATGGGCATGCTGTGGTCCTGAAGGGATGTTTTCAACAACATACTTTGGTACTCTGTGGAGTTTAACTGATGCTAAATTTGTACTCCAACCTGACTCAGTGGGGAAAAGGGAAGCAACATAAAAAAAAAAACAGATTTTCAATGGTTTAAATGAAAGTTATTTATCATTAAACAAAAAGGAAGTAAGTTTACAGAATGAGGTCGAAAAAGGGCAAATAAAGAAACGACAGAAAGTTAAAATACTTACAAACTAGAATTCAAAACCTACAAAACCCCAAAAATTCAGAACACAAAGATAAATTATTTTAAACCTAAACAAGATACTGTAACACAGCAGAACTAAAGAACAACTAAACTATCGCCCTTTTCTCACAGGACCTCTGACACAGGCAGTACAACGAATTGTTCTAACAAAGGTGGATTATTTAGCAGATGCAGGCTCTGTCAAGAAGCTCTCCTTCTTTGGCTACTCTGGCTTCTTATAAAGATGAATGGCTGTTGGCTCACAGGTTGATTGGCTGCCAGACACCACAATCAGGTTAGCAAGAGGAGGGGGAGGCGTGGCTGTAACAATCATATACAAGATTTATTTCTTACATGTGCAAAATAAGCTACTACTACAACTAGACCAGGAAATATTTCTTGGTTTCTTTTACTGAGCTGACAGGAGCTGCACAAGGTGTGGTCCTCTGCTGCTTGAAACTTTGTTCAAAAGTCCACTTTGACCCCAGGATGAACTGAGTAGATTTTGTGGGGAATAAGTTAGGGTCATTGGGCCCCAAATGTTTAATCTTGCAGTGCAGCTGGATCCACCTGATTCATTGTTTGTAGTCAGACAGATCGTCTTGCAGAGACAAAACAGCTGAGTTTGGTCTGCAGACAAACTGCCCAGTCAGTGTCCTTCAAGGAGGAAGAGGCGGGAGCTAAGTGTGATGACAGCAGGAAGTGGCTGCTCGTACAGAGATTAGCATAGATGCTAACAGTTTCCTTATCAAATGAAAAACAAATAAAAGCACTGAAAGCATTTATCAATGGCAAAGCTATTTTCACTCCACCTGAGACATGCTTTGGTGAGAAATTGTTCTGTGAAGTGGCCCATGAGGCAGTAGCGCTCTCCTACTACAATATCTGATTGGTCCATAATGAGTGGGACTGACAGAACAATCTTCAAATCACCTGCTGGATATGCTTTTGAAAGGCTCTGCCTGTCTTCTGTGTTCTGTATAGTATACACTGAGCTGTATATCTGACATGTAAAGTTACCAAAAGTTCGATGTCCTTGAATTTCACTGTTACAAAAATCACCCTGACCCTTCATCTTGACCTACAACTGAACCTTCAGTGTCTGGCAATTGTGCCCCTTTGGAGTTTTAAGACCTCCTGGAAGTGGTTTTCTTTAAACAGCTGTCTCTCTCTCTCCCCTCTATCAAACACGTCTGTCTCATGTATGAATAGTTATGTCTGATCTCTGTTTGAATGTAAGCTGTTTTAAAAGAAAACTCACTTTTGTTACGATATCCAGTATATCTTTAACAGATCAGTAGAGTCTACACTGTTTACACTGCATGCTAACCTCTTCTTCTTTTTAATCTCTACGTCTGCAGCTGTATGCCTGTTTGTATAGTTGACAGCTGGCTATTCTGAGTGATTTCCTAACTAGAGGTGGACCTCAGCATTTGGCAAACATGATTGCCAGCGGAAGTGGAGCAGTGGCTACGTTTATATGCAGTCAATATTCGGGTTAAGGTCAATATTCCGGTTTCTGAATCATTTGGAATAACCTGTTTAAACATTGTACATGTCCCGATCAAAACAGCGATGCACGGACAACATCTCGATGCACAGAGAACATCATGACGCAATGCACGTCATTTCCGCTTCTTCTTCCTGTATCCAATAGCAACAACAACAACAGCAGCAACAGCACGTTGGATAATGAATGGCCCTGAGCAGGTAGCAGTTGCCTTCGTTTGCGCTTTGGTGCTGGTACTGACCCACCACCAGTACTTTACACTAATCTTTGTCAATTTCTTTATTAATGGAAGACAAGAACGTGAAGAAATAGGAAATGGAGCTGGAGCTGTGCCATTTTACAACAAGTATTTCTGTACTCTAAAGACCAAGATTCCTTGCGAAAAGAACATGCGCAGAACACAAATTAATGTTCCTTTCGATGGGGATATCCGTATACATGACCAAATATTCGGGTTAGAGTAACCCAGGAGTGATTTTCGGGTTTTTAAAACCCAGAATATGAGCGTATTCTGGTTGAGCACAGCTGAAGCTGCAGCCCAGCTCCTGCACACCAGGTTCCACTCCTGCAATTAAGCATCCATACACTCTGCAGCAGGAGTCAGGCAGAGGGCATGACACTTGTTGAAAATATGAGGAGCGCTGAATTTACCAATTATCACGTAGTTGACCTTCAAACCAATCAGAAAGGACAAGGCCCCCATGGGAAAGAAAGCCTTGAAAGGGCAGGTGCTCAAATAGAGCATCTCAGACAGAGAGGGAATACAGCTGGATCAGGGGTATGTTGTATATGAGTTGTTTTGGTTATTTTGAATATTTGTGATTGTGAACATACTTTAGCAGTCATCAAAAATAAAATGTATAAACACTAATTAAGGCAAAATCTGACATCTTAAAAGAATTATTCTGGCGAAAAATAAAAGTATTATGTTGGAGGTTGTATAAGTCTAACAGTTTGTGGAAAAAAAAACTTAAAATTTGAACTTTTTAAAGTATTTTTTACGCACTTGCACTCAAACTGACTCCACAAACAGCTTAAATTCACTATGAGTATGAGTCCTAGAGGAATTTTTATGGAATGGTAAGAGGTTAAAGACTAATTAAAATCAAGCTGAAATTGAAAAGAAAATGTTGAAATAAAATTCAAAAACACCTATTATAACCTTGTCACTGAGCCTCCTTTTTGGCCAAGCCCTCCCAAAACAGATATTAACATGATTAAGACCTCTTTCTGTTGCAGGGATGGGCAACTGGCAGCCTGGAGACCACATGCAGCCTTACTACTACTACCTTATTGCAGCCCACTAGTTAGTTTGTAATAACAAAAAATGTATATCCATGAATTAAACTGTCAAAATTGGCCATGAAAAAATTAAAAAGCAATATTTCCAAGAAAATACAGCTTATATAAACCGTGATTGTTACTGTGAAACTTCTTTTAGTGTATTTTTAAACTAGAAGTAAGTAAAAAGTACTATTAGAAGTAGTTGATGCTTTGTTTTATGCATCAAATGTAGCAAAGATTTTGTTTAGCTCATAATATTAAGAAATGGTGATTATATTCATGTTTAAATATCTATAAATGTTAAAAAGTAATATCCTATGGCATTAAAATGTCTTAGTTATCTTAAGCAACCCTCAAATGCCAAATTGACTCTCTGGCAATAAAGATCATTTCAGTGTGGCTCTGTTGGTAACCAAAGTTGCCCATCCCTGCTCTATAATTAACTCACACACAGCTCTTAGTCTTTTCTCAAGTTAAAGCAACTTTATTTCAATTCATTAAAGGAGCTTTGAGATACATCTCTGATTTTTCGTCACGAGATCTTAACAGTATGTGTTTGCCACTTCATGGAGAACTTTAAGGAAGTCCTTCACACCAGGAAGTTCCTGATCAAGGATTTCTACACCTTTATCAACTAATCCTTCCAGAAAGGCAATGATAGAATCGTCAGAATCCCCTACAGTTTGCTCCTCAGGCTGGTTCTTCAGCTCTTCTGTGGCTTTCTTGGCTTTTTCAAGCAGCTCGCTGCTGTAGGGTTTTCTGTTTTTCTTGATCATGTTGTTGATCTTCTCCACCAGCTCCAAAACTTGCTTTTCATCCATTTCATCCTTTTTATCCTTTTTCTTGTTGTCAAAGACCTGGTACATATTGTTGCACTCTTCGATGAACTCTTTCAGACCTGGGTTGTCTTGAATGAAGGCCTCCGCATCTTCTGCCTTCCCATTGGTGAACAGGACGATGGTGTGCTCTGTGGCTTTTTCAAAGACCTCCTTGAAGAGTTTTATTGATTTTGCATCTTCTCCTGTGAAGCTTCCGCACTCGATCACCCACAAGAACGCATCAGGCATTTGTTCTGGGACAATGGACAGCAGGAAACGGACCAGCTCCTTCATCGTGTCCTTTAGGTCACATTTCGTGTTGAACAGGCCAGGAGTATCAACAACGATCAGCTTTTGTTCTCCAAGGATCCTCATCCCCTTCGAGCACTTTGTTGTCACAGACGATGAAGAGCACCTGGCTACAAAACTTTTTTCCCCAAGGATGGTGTTTCCTGAGGCACTTTTTCCAGCACCAGTTTTTCCCAAGAGCACCATCTTCAGTGTCTTTAAGTCTTGCAAAAAAAGAGGAAAAATAGACAAAACTAATTATAGAATCAGGGGTGACAAGAGAGCAAACATCTTTTACTCAACAGAGAGAGGGACCTAGTTAGAAACCCTGACTCAGGTTGCACTTAAGGCGCACAAAATGGTGACTTGAGACCTGACTCTGATGAATCGCCCCTGAAAGATCTTTGAGTAAAATCAGACCTTATGTGTGAGAATTGGACCCAAGAATTTTATTTCATGATTCTACCTCACGTTAAATATGAGCTGAATGTGATTCCTACCCACTCCACTACTTCTGCTTGTACTAATATTCTCACAACTACATTGACCGGGAGCGCTCCAGGAGCTGAAACCTCCACCAAGGCATTGCTGACATTGTCAGCCAAGTTAATATGGAAATCGAGAAACACTACCCTATTGTCCAGTCTTCATAAATTCTTAAAAATATTCCTGGATCTGCAACTGGATTCTAACCTGTCACACCAGATGGGCCGTTCAATATATTTCACTAGTCCATCAAGGCAACAGCCCATGGAAAGTGTTTGGGAATGGGAAGAACTTTTCAAAAGTACAACAGGCAGGTGATTGAACAATTATCCAGTGAATCACATTTATTATAGTCCAATCAGATAATGAAGAATGAGAGGCACTACAGCAGAGGTGTTAAAGACAGAATGTGAGCCACTTCTTAAAAAAAAAACTCTTGGACAAACTTGTACGAAGGAGTGCAAGAACATCCGTTCTATAGAGAAGATTGTGTCATTATTTGTTTTCATTCAATGAAGAACTGTGATCCAGATTTGATAAAACTGCTGCTGAAGCTGCTAGCATCTATGCTAATCTCTGTACGAGCTGTCACTGCTGTCAGCTGACTCATTGCTCCCACCTCTTCCTGTTTGAAAGGACTTGAAAGATTTTGGTCATGCCACTTTGGACCGCTCACAGTCATTGTAGATCAGAAGTTGGCAAGATGAATCTGCCTGATCACAGACATAAGCTGTTCCCTATCACAGATATAGTGCTCTATATAGTGTGTTCGCCATTTTGTAGTGTTGTTTGAATTCTCAGAGGTTAATTTCATTCACTAAATAGTGCACTATAAAATACCCACAATGCACAGCAAATGTGAGCGTACATATGATATACCCTATACTGTACTCCCGAAAACCACAATGCAATTCAGTCCTCTTTTTCCAGAGGAGAAGAAGAAGATGAAGAAGAGGGGGCTGCTACAGCACAAATTGGCGCTGCTTTCATTTATAAATGTAAGTAATGTCTCCGCCTGTGCCTGAGAAGCTGCAATTGTGCTAGCAGCAACAGGAACCATTTTTGTTTTGAAAACTTCACAGTTTTAGCAATCATATCAGGGTGCTAATTCGTAGCTTGTAAGCTAACTACAACCAACCGTTACTTCGCTAGCTCGCTGTAAGTAGCTGTAGTTAGCTCGTGAACTATTGTGGGCCGTTACAGCTTGCAATAGAGACACAAAACCGTAGATGATAAAATAAAACTTCCACACCACTGACATTTCAACAATTTATTGACATCAATATAACTACTGTTACCCTCCTGAGTGCCCGGTTTGTTTACGTGATGCTTTGTGCATCCAATTGCGTCACAGGAATATCTGACGCATCTACTGACGCAATGATGTTTAGAAAATTTCAGTGTTGTGTCCGAAATCTCGTTCAGTCACCCCCTACGCAGTTCACTGTAACATTAACACTACATAGGGAATAGTGAGTGAGTGAATGGCTAAATCAGGCTGATGGAGCTTCTGTGCAAGGTTACACCTGAGTACCTGCGTGATTATTTTTGTGTTTTTCTGCAGGTGTGAATCTTGGTAGGTTATTCCCCACATGGGCCCTTAACCCTTTGATGTGCAACATGGGTCAAACCCGGTTGAGTTTTATTGTCTATATCTTTGCAATAATTTAATTTCACCATTCAGTCTTCCAGGTATTCCTCAATTAACTATTTTTTTTATTATTTTATATCCTTATTTTATTTTTCCCCTCCTTACTTTTTGAGTAAAACACCTTTTTTTTTTTTTATCACTACCCCTCTAATGCACAACATGGGTCAAAAATGACCCATATCCATTTCCTGTGTTATTTCATGTATGGCTGAGTGTTTCTATGACATATCTTTGAAATAAATATATTACATCAGTAAATATTTCAAGTACGCACTAAATTAGTTGTTATTGCTATTTTCTCTTCCTCCCCTTATGCCCCATCACACCTTTTGTATTTCTAAATCAAGTTTACACACATGGGTCAGAAATGACCCACGTGCATAAAAGTATTCTGTGAGGAACTAGTAGATGTAAGTACTTTTATTTATTTATTTATTTATTTTTTTTATGTTTGTTCCAACCTTACCTTAGAAAAACTAGATGACAATTCTGTAAGACAACTGTTATAAGGTTTCAGGATACCTTATGAGAGAGAATACATTTTTTATTAGAGAGTCAAAAGTAGTAACGGTAAGCAAGCTAGCTAGCTGTTGACTTAATTTATTATAGTTAGCTGATTCTAATTTAGTTCCTAACCTTTATACTTTGCTATCTATTTAGCTAAGTTGATTGCTAGGCTGCTTGCAAAAAATTGATATCAGTGATATCAACCATAGTTAATAGTTAAGCTCTACTATCACTATTATTATTATTATTATTATTATTATCATTAGTTGGAGCATATGAACTCAATTTTGGTCAACTAGTGGGCGAGCAGACTTTACTAGTGGAGAAAAAAATGTCACAAGTACTACTAATAGATTGAAAAGTGACTACTAGTAGACTGTTTTGGGTCTACTAGTACTACTAGTAAACTTAAAATGTTCACTAGGACCACTAGTAAGCCTTATATGCTAATTGGGGGGCTGGATAAGCAAATTCAGACTTCCCACTGGCTTTCAAAAACATTACTACCAATAGTAATACTACTTAAAAAGCGTCACTAGTAAAAACTCAAAGCTTTACTAGTAGTATTAGTAACACAAATTGTTTACTAGTAGGCAATTTTGCTTTACTAGTAAGGTATACTAGCACACTAATGGGCCAAAAACCTTTACTAGTAAAACAAAATTTTTGTTTACTAGTACTACGAGTAAACACAAAATATCTCACTAGTGGTACTAGCATACTTTTTTTAGTCTAGTATAGTAGTACTAGTAAAGCCTAAAGATGAACTAGTAGTACTAGTAGACCTAATGCAAATAAGGTATGAGGGATTATAACCAGATCCAGCACCCTGATTAGTTATAATATTTTTGAAAGCCAATGGGAAGCAAAGTTTGCTTTTCTTCTCCCCTATTAGCATATGAGGCTTATTAGTAGTACTAGTGAACAGTTTTAAGTCTACTTGTAGTACAAGGAGACCTGAAAACAGCCTACTAGTTTTACTGGAGACCATTTTTTGATCTACTAGTAGCTATTGTGACATTTTGCTTCACTAGTACTAATAGTGACACTTTTTTCTTCACTAGTACCACAAGTGACACATTTTGCTTTACTAGTAAAGTCTACTAGCACACCAGTTGACATTAATTGAGTACATGTACTCAAAACTCAATTAATAGTAGAGCTTAACTACAGTTGATATCACTGATATCAATTTCATGCCCAAACGGCTTTCCATATTATTGTGTTCAGATGAATACAGTCAGAACACAATTCAGCAGTTTTCAGTTATCAAACAAAAGTACACTACAGTTCCGTTAAGTAGCTGTGGTATCATTTACCTGTTATCTGTGTATGTGTGACAAAATTACAAATGAACATGCTGTAAATATTGACTGCACAAGTGTTTGGCACCGCTCACTGCTAAAGAAATGACTTGAAACATATTATAATTACAAAATTTAAATTACAAATTACACGTGGGTCATTTTTGAAGCATGAGTGCAAACTTGACATCGTAATACAAAAACTTGTTCTCTCCATAGATTAGAAAGGGAAACATGGAAATAAGGATATGTGGTAATCAAAAACAGGAAACTCAAAGAATACATGTAATAATTAATCATAAAATGAACTGATTTAAAAAGATGGAGCAAAGATAATCTTAGACAGCATTAAATAGCCATAGAAATGAATGCGGGTCATTTTTGACCCATGTTGTGTATTAGAAGGGGGGTATCTATGTTGCCCTTCAAAGGGTTAACTGGTCAGGTCAGTGCTGGCAGGGACCATACTGAAAACAACTATGCACTTATTCTAGCATCTATGCTCTGCAATAAAAGTGCTATAATGAGTCAATGAGCTTAAACTGATCACAAAAAAGTGTCAGGTAATTTGGGGGGTGGTGTGTGTGATAAGGCAGCTGCTGGCACCATATATAGGGGAAGAGGGAGAAGTCCTGATGCTGTGAGCAGAAGACAGATTAAACACACTACAGGGCATACAAAAACTTTAAAAGGCAAAATACAGGCTCTGTGAATATATATATATATATATATATATATATATATATATATGTGTATATATATATATATATGTATATATATATATATATATATATATATATATATATATATATATATATATATATATATATATATATATATATATATTTAGTTCACATGCTGTCATTGTTTTAAATTTAAATGTGTTCGGGCCTCACATCAGTCTCTGCCTGGGGCCTCCTGCAACAGTTTGATTCTACACTGCATAATCACTGATGTTGTGGAGTTAATTTATCAAATCTCTATTTCAAAGTACTTAGATGACCTTAGTTCAAGCAACATCTGTTTTATACATCAAAATTCTTGTCTATTTCAAGATATTACAAAAAATCATTAATTGCTTTAGTATTATCAAGGAAAAAATGTATCCCCTTTTGGTAAGTACACATAAATAATGCTGAGAGGCTTGAAATGACAATAACAGTCAAAGTTTGTTGCATCATTGTATCCCAATGACATTGTTTAACATGGAGAGCAAACTTGTTTTTATTGCTGCATTTATGACACTGAGATTTCAGCTCTGATGTTTATAATAGTCTAGTCTTCGTACAAAAAAGCAAGAGGTTTAAATGAAATTATTTAAAAGAGTTTCTTTAAACTGTGTAACAGTAATGTCAGTAAAACATGTAAACAAACAAGACAGTCAAGAGCTCTGATTTATAAAATATCCTCTCTTAAAGTGACATAACTCCACATAAATATTCCTACCAGCTTGTTTGTCAGCCATCTTCTGCTTGTCCAAGTAGGTGGTCTGTGATGTCCTGTCTGCTGTTTACCTGTTGCAGTGAGGAGAGTTCATCATTTCACCTTTTTTATATCAGGAAGTTCATGCTGCACCCTCTCCTGCAACATGCTATTACAGCTATGTTGTAATACCTCAGGGTGCCAACCAGTCACAGATCAGAAAGCAGGAATGAAGCTGAAGGCAACAAATCAGGGCCCAGCAAAAGTTTCTGTGGGTAAGAGTACTCAGTCAGGGGTTTGATTGGTAAAAGATGAAAAGGAGGAAATCCAAGCTTTAAAATAAAAATAATAAAATAAAACAAGTAAAATTTTAAATTATAAAATACACAAGCACACTTTGGATGTAATAAAAAAATGTAAGACAACTCTTTAATTTGTGCAAAAGTCAGCATAGTCAACTGCTGACAGGACACAAACTGCTGTTTGCGGACAGATGTGATGGTAGTTAAACATACAGAATGTAATATTTGACATTAATTTTTGTACTAAGTTAACTGACTCCATATCATTGTGAAAAGTAAGCATTTCCTCAAACATTTCCCTGAGTTTGTGAAGAAAGAGAAATGATTGAATTTTATTGACGACGGGGATGAGAATGGACCTGCTTCTGCTGCAGTCACAAAATGAGGGAATACACCTCTGAAAGTTGAATTATTATTTTATGGAAAGAACGCCCTCACATGTCAAAGCTAAACAGGTAAAACTAGAACTACAACCCGGTAGTTTGGGTAACAACAATAATAAGACAAAGCTGTTTCAAAGTCAAGGAGTGAGTGTTTTTTGTGACTTTTTTTTCAAACACCTTATATAAGATACAGACAGAGAGAAGTTTAAAGTCCTGGACCTCAAAAGTTCCACATCGGAACAATTTATCTTTGAGTCATAGTGCACGTTTGTGAAAAATTTGATGCCGATTCCCCAAAGCATCCTTGACATATTACATCTGCTAACCTCATGTGAACCACTCCCGTACAGAGGTGGCAAAAGTACCCAGATTCCTTACTTGAGTAGAAGTAAAAAGTACTGATCCAAATATCTACTCAAGTAAAAGTAAAAAGTACAGGCTCTGAAATGTACTCAAAAATACTTCTAAAAGTATGAAGTATTTCTATTGCACAATTCACTGGCTGTAAAGCTATTAAACACAGGATAATTCATATGGAATCTACTTTAGCAATGTTATTGTTAGAACAAAAACTACCTGCCTAGCATCCTAATGTACTTCACTATAGTCCTTTAGGCATTTGTATTGTACACCTAAGGTTAACACATCACACTTCTGAACACTGAATTTTGGACCAGGATTAGCTTCTAAACCATGGTGTCACAAACCATGCTCAAAGGCCCAACTCTTAATCAACCTTTTTAATAGCACTTTTTTAATAGCACATCAGGCAACAGTTGTTTCTCGCTGTGCGGAGTGGCAGACCTGCTCTGACACACACACCACACGCACAGGCTTGCACGCACACAGACAGACAGACAGACAGCGTTGTCTCCTGCTGCGTCCGGTTTATTCTAGTGGGTACACTCTGACATACTCTGATGGATGTTTGTCCACTTAGGGTCTCCATACACTGAAGACATGTTTGCCACATTTTCATTTTTCATGATTTATACACGGTCCACTGAAAACAGGTCTGAGACCCACTTATGGGCCTCCACCCACAGGTTTAGAACCGCTGCACTAGTAGATTGTATTTGGAGCTTGATCTGTCAAAGACTGTTTTTATATCATGGACAATACATGATGCAGGAAACCTAAGGATGAATTTATCATTTAGAAAACAGTGAGTGAGTGAAACAGAGGGTCAGAGCTGGACTGATGAAGAATGTTGAGTTTTGATTCATCAAAAGGCTGACTCGTCATTTTTTAAGTCATTATGTTCACTTGAACCTGTGCACATGAGCTATCAAAACACCGTTTGAATTATACAATCACACAAAGTGACTGATGATCCCTCACTGTCCCTGCGATACACGTCTGTCTGCATCATTACGCCCACCGGCAGACTGAAGAGCGCGCGCCCAAAGACGCTGAGCGGTTTGGGAGGCATTTAGATCAAATGTTCACACGTACATCGGCTGCACTGCAAAATGACATGACAATAATGGTAAAAGCCACACTTTAAATGGAAAATATCAGGCCTGTACTCCACAGAGCAGATTGTGGCTGCATCAGACAGCGGAGAATGCGTCCTCTTGCGCAAAATGGGGCCCCCCACGGATCGTGGGGCCCGACGCACAGCGTGTGTTTTGCGTAAAGGGAGGGGAGGCGCTGCTTAAGCTATACGTATAAAGTAGAAAGTACAGATATTTATGTTGAAAATGTAACTGTGTAAAAGTAAAAGTCGTCAGAGAAATAAATACTTCAAAAAGTACAAAGTACCTGAAAAATCTACTTAAGTACAGTAATGAAGTATTTGTACTTCGTTACTTGCCATCTCTGCTCCTGTACATGTTTTTATTACATGCAGCAGCACATTTATGAAGTTATAGATATAAAACAATTACAGACACAGCAACACACATATCAGCCACTCAAGTCAAAGCATTTGTAGCCTGCTTTATCTTTCCCCAGTGCCTGCAATCTGCATTTACAAAGATTTAGCCCCAGTTTTTCCTATAGCAGATTCCAGTCTGCAGGAGCAGCATACCAGCCACTAAATTTGACCTTTACCTCTTAATATACAACATTATCCCTATATGGCTGTTAAATGTTAAGTTTTATTTGTAGTCTTGCAGCCAAAACTGTGAGTGTGGTTTTCTGTACATGTCCAACCACCTAACCTGACACGACAGATGGACAGTTTCATATTGGAAATATTTCACTAATCTGTCTGGGAAGGAGCCGTTCGGAAATGTTTTCAGGGGCAGAACCTTCAAAAACAGCAGCAGCTTGTGACTGGATGATCATTCGGCTTGTCACACTCATCACAGACCAATCCATATCAAGCAATGCTGCTACGTATGACGTAGCATACATAGCGGCTAACGGCTAACAAAGGTTAGCCGCTACGGTCATTAGCTGTTAGCTTAAACTACCTGAAGACTTTGGGAAGATCTTTTCACATTAAATTATACCACACAGATGTATCATTTAACACTTATATGTGACACGAACCTCGTCAAAGACAATCCCTACCAAGTTTTCCCGGTAAACTTCTGAAGAGAGCATATTTCACCAAGTATCACTGAGTAACCATGACAGCCACAGACTAACCGGCATGTCCGTGGAGGATTTTCGCATTCTCTCCCAGTTTCCCAGCAGTGATCCCTGGTCAGCAGAAGAGCAAAAACATGACTTATCGTAAGACAAGCTTCAAGTGACATTCTTTCCTCCCCTTTTAAAGAAAAAATTGTGTCCATTTCTGATTAAAAAAAAATGGCTATTGAGACCACTTCAGAAGCCGCCATTGTTTTCAAACATGCAGTCACTTCCTGTTGTCGTCACGTCTGCTGCTCCCGTCTCTTTTCTCTGATTGGGCCGTTTAGCATTTAGCCGAGTGAGGTCGTCGGACAATAGAGGCTGGCAAGATGGATATGCATGATTTCAGAATCAGGCTGGCCTGTCTGCTCTGCAAAGCTAACCACCTAAATTCCCAGGAATATAAAATCAATCACTGATTGCTCTTATCGTAAAAGCAGGACAACGATGATCTTGAAGTTGCTGAAAACTCTGAAAAGTTCATACACCCCAAATTCAAATGAAGTTGGGATATTGTGTAAAACATAAATAAAAGCAGATAACAAAGATATGCAAACCCTTTTAGACCTATATTCAATTAAATACACAAAGACAAGATATTTAATGTTCAAACTGATAAACCGCTGCTGTTATGTGCTTATGAATAAAGTGGACTGGGTTGGATAGTATCTCCCGTGTGGTTCAGTCAGGTCAGGTATGGGAGCATATGCCGGTTCGACACTTCGTCTCATCAACCAGTTCCCTAAACTTCTACAGCCTCCTGATGGCCTTCGTCGAGGCCTGTGCCAGGCCCCTGTTCCAACTCTTCAGGTACCCTCTGATTTGATCCCTCCGTGCACGCAGTCGCCCCTGTGGTCTGGTCCAAACCAGTGGGTCTGGGGCAGGTAGTAAACCCAGCTACGGCTCACGTATCCAGCAGCTGACCTTTCTTATTTCTGCCCTCGTGAGCACACGGTCCTGCCAACAAAACCCAAAAATATTTTGAATGGAAAAAATGTAGGAGTTTAGCCACCATCTCTGGCCATTACCACCAGGTGGTAACAAGGCCATGTCTGCCATTCTCCCTTGTGGGGGACATGACAATTCCCCTTATGACTGTGTAACATGGAGGACAATGTGCATGTGACAAGTTACCAAAGTAGTGTAGATGATGGTGGGTTGCTTAACACTTCTTCTTCTCCTGAATGAGGAAATCAGTATCCGCTGAACCGTGATGTAAATGATTTTATCTGTTTACTCTCTATGTGTGAGTAAAGTGTTGGACAAGAGAGTCAGGTCTTCATAACTCACAGGAAACAGAGGCACAGTGAGAAAAACCAAATAATTCAACTCAGTGTGAACTTGCAGAAGAGAAGTTTGTACCATATGCAGAGGTATTTCTCTCATTGCCCCTATGCTCAGACACCGTGAGTACCATACTGTTGCAGGTTCGAGCCCAGCTCCAGGCGACACATGGCGATGTATCCTTGAACAAGACACTTAACCCCAAGTTGCTCCCACTGCTGCGTCAGTGGCATGTAAATGGGCATGAAAGGGAGTGAATGTGTTAGTTGATACTGATGAATAGCAAACATAGAAACTCTTAACCATCAGTGAGTGAATGTGAGAGCGAATGTGTGTGAATGGGTAAGTGTGACCTGTGGTGTAAAGCAGTTTTGAATAGTTAAAGACTAGAAAAGCGTTATATGAGCTCAAGTCCATTTACAATTTACCATTTACTGCTTCGTCCAGTGAACTCTTGGCCCCATAAGCGAGGGCATGTCTGTGATTCTCTCTTGTGGGGGATGTGGCAGTTCCCCTTATGAAAAAACCAGAGGCATTTTTTTATCGAACAGACTGCACATATTCTGAAAGGGGGAGCAAGCACAAAAGATGTATTGTTTTTATGTCATGGGTTTGTAAATAAGCCACAAATACCCTTTTTTTTTAACAAAACAAAACAAAACAAAACACTAAGGAATATTAAATTTGGTCCTTTGACATTTTGCCATAAGCTCAGCTGACAGAACAAGTTTCTTTCATTTTGACTTCTGAGGAAGGTGAGGGAAAATTCCCAAAAAATGTTTTAATGAAGAGGCATTAATACTATCTTGACAAACCAGATCAGTAGATTCTATGGAACACGCAGGACAATGTGCATGTGACAAGTTATAACAGCATTGAAGATGACGGGGATTTGCACAACATTCTTCTTCTCGTGAATGAGGAAATCAAGGCCCGCAGAACTGTGATGTTGTAAATGTTTTTTTGTCTGGTCACTCTGTGTGCGTGAGAAAAGAGTGTTAGACAAGAGAGACAGGACTTCATAACTCACAGGAAACAGAGACACATTTAGAAAAACCAAATAATTCAACTCAGTGTGAACTTGCAGAAGAGAAGTTTGTACCATATGCAGAGGTATTTTTCTCATTCTATCAAATTCATGGGGTTTCGTTGGAGCAGTTTAAGTAAGTTAAAATCCCCAATTAAAGACTTATACACTGCCTGGCCAAAAACAAAGTTGCAACCTGGATTTAACAAAGCAAATATGTGCGAGCCTCCTATTGGATAATTCCTGCATGGGCGATTATCTTTTAGCTGGCAACAAGTTGTTTCACCCCAGCTGTTGCAATAAGTAGCTTCTCATTTCTTAAACAGCCATGTTGAAAAACACATCCTGTGGTCGGGGAAAGATGTTAGTCTGTTTAAGAAGGGTCAAACCATTTTCATACATCAAGCTGAGAAAACATCTAAGGAGGTTGCAGAAACTACTAAAATTGGGTTAAGAACTGTCCAAAGCATTATTAAAAACTGGAAGGATAGTGGGGAACCATCGTCTTCGAGGAATGTGTAAGTATGTCCAAATCCCCAGTTAAAGACTAGGACTATCTCCATAAAGTTAAAACTAAGTCCAGTCTGCAAACAAAAATTTTGTGACCCATATTATATTGAGTAATTACACATAGAGTGAAATATTTCCATCCTTATTTTCTTGCATTTTTGATGATTATGGCTTGCAGATAATAAAAACACAAAATTCAGTGCCTCAAAAAATTACTATAGTACAAAAGAACAATAAAAAAAGGATATTTTAAACAGAAATGCCAGGCTTCTGAAAAGTATGCTCATGTCTATGCACTCAATACCTGATTGGGCCTCCTTTTGCATGAATTACTGCATCAATGTGGCGTGGAGATGATCAGCCTGTGGCACTGCTCAGGTGTAACTGAAGCCCAGGTTGCTTTAAAAGCGGCCTTCAGGTTATTGGCATTGTTGGGTCTGGTGTCTTTCTCTCGACCATACCCCATAGATTCCCTACGAGGTTCAGGTCAGGTGAGTTTGCTGGCCAATCAAGCACAGTAACATCATGGTCACTGAACCAGCTTTTGGTACCTTTGGCAGTGTGGGCAGGTGCCAAGTCCTGCTGGAAAATCAAATTAGCATCTCCATAAAGCTTGTCAGCAGAAGGAAGCATGAAGGCCTGGATTGTGCTGTGTGTATCACTACCCAGTGAGTCCAAACTCCTGCCAAGCACAGACCCCACCCCATTACATTTTTTCTTCAAAACTATGACTGAACTTATTAAAACTACTTCTTGGAAAGTAATGAGTCTTTATTTCTTTGGTGTTTCTTTCATATGGATGTGTAATTCCTGGGTGTGTCCTTACAGTGTAGTTAAATGAATGATGTTTTACCTCTTGTGGCCACCAGATGGCAGCATCTAATTGAATCGTGGTCTTAAAAGAAGCGAGCCGCCTGTTTTCTCAACATAAACACTGAACATGAAGCGAAAGAGGCCACTTCTCACAAATAGAAAACAGGAGTTAATGGCCCCATTTAAACCAGTCAATCTGAAAATCTCTTGTTAGAGTTTATTCAACTGACGTACTTGTTTTAGCACAAAAGTCTCATTTATTTAGAACTCCTGTGTTTCCCACTTTGGGAAATTGTGGCTAATGTTCAGGCTAACATCACATGGCCTATAAAAACCCTCTTCAAATATCACTTTAAGAATTTTAATGTTTACAATTAATTCTGAATTAAATTTTAGACTACTAACTTTATCCTGTAATTTTGACTTGAATCTCAGACTGCAGAGAAAAGTCAGAACGTCAGGATACATTAAAATAACCTAACAAAAAACAAGGAGAAGGACCCAAATGCAGATTAAACAAAAAGGCTTTATTATAAACTAAAAGAGGATCAAAAGCCCAAAAACCAAATCTTTACAAAAAGGTCAAAATACAAAACAAAAATCTTTAACCAGTAGCTACAAATCAAAACTGGAGTACAACAAAAGAAAACTCTAGAAACACAAAAACAAATCAAAATGACCAAGAAGTTCAACAAAGAAACAAAAAACTACACACTGGGGAACAGTGGAAGCACGAGACTTCTGCAGGCTTTGAGACTGGGAAGACAAATGACAAAGGGGAACTCAGAGACTTAATACACATGGGGAAAGCACAGGTGAGACAATCACACAGGTGGAGGGAATCACAATCAGAGGCACACAGAAGGGAGGGCAGGAAAACACCAGGAACACAGGGATTTCAAAATAAAACAGGAAACACAAGCAACATGGCAAACAAGAGGTCACAAAGACAAAAGAACACAAGGAAAAAGCATACTAAATAAAACAAAACCAGCCCAACCATAACACAGAACCTCCAAATCAGAGGTTTTAAGTTGACAAGGGGGGACTGTCTGTCATTTCATCTTGATTTTTTATTCTAAAAATAAAATTCATAATCTCAATGCACACCACACTCATTTTCATGCAGAAAGGCCTTTAGAAAACGTTTCAGAGTGTGTTTCCAGTCTGTACAGATTGTTTTGTCTGCTCATGACCAAACACAGACAACCTACTGCGTTTCTGACGGAGTATTTTTTCACAATAACCTTTTATTCTTAAAGTTACATTAGAAAGCACCATAATAAAACATTATATCAATTCACCAAGTAGCATTTTTTTGCTTTGTTTTTGAACATAATAATGTACATATGTTAGCATGATAAATCAGAGGATTCATTAAATCTTGACAATATAAAGACACATTTCAACATTGAAATCACATTCATGAAACCACAGGACTGATAAAGTTATTCATGTTTTTTTTTTCGAGCTGACAGTCCAAAGGTGTGGCATTTTGGTTTGATATAATGCACAGTGTTGATTCTGTTTATTACAAAAGCCTTGACAGTTTATTAGGAACTGATAAAAACATTTAAAACTCATTCATTAGCTGCTATAGTGTTGTGTCATTAAGGTTTATTATTATTTATCCAAGTTTCTATTTACATCAGTGTGCCCCACCACAGCACTTGGGAACCACTGCTTTGGTGATAAAAATTGTAATGATTTAATGCACACTGTTTACAGATGGGTATTCTTGAATCAACAATTCTGTTTTTTTCTTTTTTTTTCCTGCAATACATTCAGATTTAGCGGTGCGGTGGTGCAGCAGGTATTGCATGTTCCTCACAGCAAGAAGGTCGTTGGTTCAATCCCCGAGTCAGGCAGGGCCTTTCTGTGTTAAGTTTACATGTTCTCCACATTCATGTGTGGGTTCTCCCCGGGCACTCCGGCTTCCTCACACAGGCCAAAAACATATTCATTAGGTTGATTGTTGAATCCAAATTGCCCTTTGTGAGTGTGAGCGTGATTGGTTGTCAGTCTCTCTGTGTAGCCCTGTGATTGGCTGGCGACCAGTTCAGGGTGTACCCCGCCTCTCACCCAATGACAGCTGGGATAGGCTCCAGCCCCCCCCATGACCCCGACAGGGATAAGCGGTACAGAAAATGAATGAATAAACTTTCAGATTTAGAGTGAGAGCCTTTTTCATGGAGGATAAAACTTCATACTTTCAGTGGGGAACATCAATGAAATTCATAATTTTGACTTTTTTTCTTATTTCTTTTATTTGTGTTGTCCTACAGGATTCTGGGATCAGTCAGAATATTATAGTTTCTTTAACTTTAATATTAATGTTGTGCCTTTTGTCTCA
Organism: Cetoscarus ocellatus; assembly: GCA_037902135.1. Lineage (NCBI taxonomy): Eukaryota > Metazoa > Chordata > Actinopteri > Labriformes > Labridae > Cetoscarus > Cetoscarus ocellatus. The sequence goes on from JBAMNC010001168.1 coordinate 231,360, forward strand.
TACTGAGAAGAAAGTTTTTTTTCATCTTTTTGTGGCCCTGATCCTCACAGATTGAACCTTCCCCTTGCCATTAAAACTATTTTTATAGAAATAAATTTCACTGCAGGACACAGCCTGCTTTTTTTACTCTGTCGACCACAATGCACCCCACTAGTGCTGCCACTCCTCCCCCAAAAGCTCCTAATGCCAATCCTGCCACCTCGCTGGCTGAGCCGGACACTGCTATAACCGTCAGTCCACCTGCAGCGGCTCCAGCCAAAGCAGAGATGTTTATTACAAGAGCTCTGTTCGTCTTCTTCTTGGCTTCGTCCCCTGTGTAGTACTTTTTGTTGTTTGCCTTAACCATGTTTTGAATCTCCTGCACTAGCTTCTTGACTTTACTATTCCCATTATTCAGCCCACTAGTTAGTTTGTCATAACAAAAAATATATGTCCATGAATGAACTGTCAAAATTTGCCATCACACAATTAAAAAGCAACATCTCCAAGGAAATACAGCTTATATAGGCCGTGATTGTTGCTGTGATGCCAGCTCTCTAAAACGTCTGCTAGACTGTTTTGAAGAAATTAAAGACTGGATGGCCTTGAGCTTTTTAAATTTTAACGAAAAGAAAACAGAACTGATCACTTTTGGCTCCAGTGGGGCCCAGGGGGCACCTCTCAGGGACCTGGACCCTCTTTTACCTTATTTTCAACCCACAGGTGTAAAAGTTGACAATGATTTGTGAATTGGATCAACAAATCAACTCTGTTGTGAAATCCAGTTTTCACCATTTGAGGCTTTTTTCCAAGATTAAATCGGTTTTATCTTTTAAGATTTTGAGGAGGTGCTTCATGCTTTTATTTCTACACAGTTGGACTACTGTAATGCTCTTTACGTTGGTGTTAATCAGGCTTCCCTTGCACGCTTACAGTTAGTCCAAAATGCTGCTGCTCGTCTTTTAACAGGTAAATGAAAACATGATCATGTCACTCCAATTCTGGCGTCCCTCCATTGGCTTCCCATTCATTTTAGAATTCATCTCTTTCAGATAAGGAGATTATGTTTTTGCTGGCGTTGGTTTGTTTTTCTGTTTGTTTGTTTGTGTTCAAGATAACTTGAAAAGTTATGGACGGATTTGGATGAATTTTTTAAGAAATGTGTGGAATGGGATAAGGAACAAATGATTAGATTTTGGGACTGATCCGGATCACCATCTGGATCCAGGAATTTTTTTAAAGGATTCTTTAGCATTGCGAGATAGGACCATTTTCACCAAAGTGGACTGAAGCTGCTTGGCAGAGGTCTGTGCTCTGTGAGTGCATTGCTAGTTACCTCTGCAGTGTTCCCTTGATTTTTCTGTGCAGCATTTTGGTAAACTTGAATGTTTTTAAAATGTGCTGTTTAAAAAAAAGTGGATTGGATTGGATTGACTGTGAAACTCCTTTTAGTGTATTTTTTAAAACTAAAAGTAAGTAAAAAGAGTTATTATTAGCAGTTGATGCTTTGTTTTATGCATCAAATGTAGAAAAGTTTTGCTTGAATTCTTTGCTTAGCTCATAATAATAATAATTGGTGATTGCTGTTGTGTTTCAATATGTATAAATGTTAACAAGTAACATCCTATGGTATTAAAATGTCTTAGTTATAATTAGCAACCTTCAAATGCCAAAAAAAAATGTGACTCTCTGGCAATAAAGATCATTTCAGTGTGGCTCTGTTGGTAACAAAAGTTGCCAATCCCTGCTCTATAATTAACTCACACACAGTTCTCGGTCTTTTCTCAAGTTAAAGCAACTTTATTTCAATTCATTAAAGGAGCTTTGAGATACATCTCTGATTTTTCATCACAAGATCTTAACAGTATGTGTTTGCCACTTCATGGAGAAGTTCAAGGAACTCCTTCACACCAGGAAGTGCCTGATCAAGGATTTCTTCACCTTTATCAACTAATCCTTCCAGAAAGGCAATGATAGAATCATCAATGAGCAAACTCATTCGCTGGAGTTTGCTCCTCAGGCTGGTTCTTCAGCTGTTCTATGGCGTCCTCTGCTTTTTCAAGCAGCTCGCTGCTGTAGGGTTTCCCATTTTTCTTGACCATGTTGTTGATCTTCTCCACCAGCTCCTTGTTGTCAAAGACCTGGTAAAAACCGTTGCACTCTTCAATGAACTTTTTCAGAAGTTGGTTTTTCTCAATGAAGGCCTTCACTTTTTTTTCATTCCCATTGGTGAACAGGACGATGGTGCGCTTTGTGGCTTTTTCAAAGACCTCCTTGAAGAGTTTTATTGATTTTGCATCTTCTCTTGTGAAGCTGCCGTACTCAATCACCCACAAGAACACATCAGGCATTTGTTCTGGGACAATGGACAGCAGGAAACGGAGCAGCTCCTTCATCGTGTCCTTTAGGTCACATGTTGTGTTGAACAGGCCAGGAGTATCAACAACGATCAGCTTCTGTTCTCCAAGAATCCTCATCCCCTTCGAGCACTTTGTTGTCACAGACGATGGAGAGCACTCTGCCTTAAAATGTCGTTCCCCAAGGATGGTGTTTCCTGAGGCACTTTTTCCAGCACCAGTTTTTCCCAAGAGCACCATCTTCAGTGTCTTTAAGTCTTGCACAGAAAAAGAGGAAAAATAGAAAAAAATCTATTTTAGAATCAGGGGTGACAAGAGAACAAACATCTTTTACTCAACAGAGAGAGGGACCTAGTTAGAAACCCTGACTCAGGTTGCACTTAAGGCGCACAAAATGGTGACTTGAGACCTGACTCTGATGAATGGCCCCTGAACGATCTTGGAGTAGAATCAGACCTTATGTCTGAGAACTGGGCCAAATGATTTTATTTCATGATTCTAGCTCACGTTAAATATGAGCTGAATGTGATTCCTTCACGTCAGGCATGACCCCTGTATGAGGTATGTGAAAAACTAAACTCCACCCACTCCACTACTCCTGCTTGTACTAATATTCTCACAACTGTGAGAATATTAGTACAAGCTGTTTCTTTATTATGCAATCAAAAAGAATAGATTTGAAAACAAAAAAATTGCAAACAAAATTATGATTTCAAAAATACAGAAAGAAATGCAGGTGAACAAGTTACATATATTTGTGATTAAAATGTATCTTGATAAATCCACAGGTTTTGTTTACAAACCAAAATATTGTTCTCATGAACCACAGATTCGTTTGCGTTTCCTGAAGTTTTGTTTGTGTTTCATCCTAACTCTCATGGGTGGGGCCTCCTCTGAAAACTGTAAGAAGCCTCCTGATTGGTCAGTCTCACTCAAGGAGACGGGATGATAACTTCCGCCCCCACACTGAGCTGACTCCCCAGAGTTAGGAAGAAACGCAAATAAAACTTCAGGAAATGCAAACGAATCTGTGGTTCATGAGAACAATATTTTGGTTTGTAAACAAAACCTGTGGATTTATCAAGATACAATTTTAATCACAAATATATGTAACTTGTTCACCTGCATTTTTTTTTTTGCATTTTTGAAATCATTATCATTCTCATAATTTTGTTTGCAAATTTATTTTTTGCTTTCAAATCTATTCCTTTTGATTACATAATAAAGCAACAAAATTCTCTCCATAATAAGGCAGCTGCTGGCACCATAAATAGGGGAAGAGGGAGAAGTCCTGATGCTGTGAGCAGGAGAAAGATTAACAAACACAATACAGGGCATACAAAAACTTAAAAAATACAGGCTCTGTGAATATATTTACTTCACATGCTGTCATTGTTTTAAACTAAATGTGTTCGGGCCTCACATTAGTCTCTGCCTGGGGCCTCCTGCAACAGTTTGATTCTACACTGCATAATCACTGATGTTGTGGAGTTAATTTATCAAATCTCTATTTTAAAAAACGTAGACAACCTTAATTCAAGCAACATCTGTTTTATACATCAAAATTCTTGTCTATTTCACGATATTACAATAAAATCATTAATTGCTTTAGTATTATCAAGGAAAAAATGTATCCCCTTTTGGTAAGTACACATAAATAATGCAGAGAATCTTGAAATGACAAAAACAGAGTTTGACATAGTTTAACATTGCAAACCTCTTTTTGTTGCATCATTGTATCCCAAAGACACATGTAGAGCAAACTTGTTTTTATTGCTGCATTTATGACACTGAGATTTCAGCTCTGATGTTTGTAATAGTCTAGTCTTTGTACAAAAAAGCAAAAGGCTTAAATGAAACCATTTAAAAGAGTTTCTTTAAACTATGTAATAGTAATGTCAGTAAAACATGTAAACAAACAAGACAGTCAAGAGCTCTGATTTATAAAATATCCTCTCTTAAAGTGACATAACTCCACATAAATATTCCTACCAGCTTGTTTGTCAGCCATCTTCTGCTTGTCCAAGTAGGTGGTCTGTGATGTCCTGTCTGCTGTTTACCTGTTGCAGTGAGGAGAGTTCATCATTTCACCTTTTTTCATATTAGGAGGTTCATGCTGCACCCTCTCCTGCAACATGCTATTACAACTATGTTTGGGGCAGAAACCTCAGGGTGCCAACCAGTCACAGATCAGAAACCAGGAATGAAGCTGAAGGCAACAAATCAGGGCCCAGCAAAAGTTTCTGTGGGTAAGAGTATTCAGTCAGGGGTTTGATTGGAAAAAGATGAAAAGGAGGAAATCCAAGCCTTAAAATAAAAAGTAATAAAATAAAACATGTACATTTTAAAATTAAAAACAATACACAAACACACGTCGGATGTAGTAAAAAATGTAAGAGAACTCTTAAATTTGCAAATGTGCAAAAGTCAGCATAGTCAACTGCTGACAGAATACAAACTGCAGCCGTTTGTGGACTGCTATGGTGATAGTTAAGAATGTAATATTTGACATTTATTTTTGTACTAAGTTAACTGACTCCATATTATTGTGACTTTTTTTTCAAACATCTTATATAAGATACAGACAGAGAGAAGTTTAAGTCCTGAACCTCAAAAGTTCCACATCAGAACAATTTATCTTTGAGTCATAGTGCACGTTTGTGAAAAATTTGATGGCGATTCCTCAAAGCATCCTTGACATATTACATCTGCTAACCTCATGTGAACCACTCCTGTACATGTTTTTATTACATGCAGCAGCACATTTATGAAGTTATAGATATAAAACAATTACAGACACAGCAACACACATATCAGCCACTCAAGTCAAAGCATTTGTAGCCTGCTTTATCTTTCCCCAGTGCCTGCAATCTGCATTTACAAAGATTTAGACCCAGTTTTTCCTATAGCAGATTCCAGTCTGCAGGAGCAGCATACCAGCTACTAAATTTGACCTTTACCTCTTAATATATAAAATATTATTCCCTATATGGCTGTTAAATGTTAAGTTTTATTTCTAGTCTTGCAGCCAAAACTGTGAGCATGGTTTTCTGTACATGTCCAACCACCTAACCTGACACGACAGATGGACAGTTTCATATTGGAAATATTTCACTAATCCGTCTGGGAAGGAGCCGTTCGGAAATGTTTTCAGGGGCAGAACCTTCAAAAACAGCAGCAGCTTGTGATTGGATGATCGTTCAGCTTGTCACACTCATCACAGACCAATCCATATCAAGCAGTGCTGCTACGTATGACGTAGCATACATAGCGGCTAACGGCTAACAACAGTTAGCTGCTACGGTCGTTAGCTGTTAGCAAACTACCTGAAGACTATCTTTTCAAATTAAATTATACCACACAGATGTATCATTTAACACTTATATGTGACACGAACCTCGTCAAAGACAATCCCTACCAAGTTTTCCCGGTAAACTTCTGAAGAGAGCATATTTCACCAAGTATCACTGAGTAACCATGACAGCCACAGACTAACCGGTATGTCTGTGGAGGATTTTTGCGTTCTCTCCCAGTTTCCAGCAGTGATCCCTGGTCAGCAGAAGAGCAAAAACATGACTTATCGTAAGACAAGCTTCAAGTGACATTCTTTCCTCCCCTTTTAAAGAAAAAATTGTGTCCATTTCTGATATAAAAAACATAGTTATTGAGACCGTTTCAGAAGCCGCCATTGTTTTCAAACATGCAGTCACTTCCTGTTGTTGTCACGTCCGCTGCTCCCGCCTCTCTTCCCTGATTGGGCCGTTAAGCATTTAGCCGAGGGAGGTCATTGGACAATGGCCAACATTTTAGAAAAAATGTTGCTAGCTTTGCTATTCAGGCTAATCTTTAGCCAAATGAGTCATAGTTTTATACACTGGTAAATTACATATATGTACGATACACCATTTTAGACCTGGATAAATTGGATTTGATACAAAGCTCAATATACCTGACATGCAGAAAATTTACTTTGACACACGAAAAAAAGTGTTTTTTGTGTTAAAAAGTGCCAACCCTTTATGCCATGTGCTCCTCTTCATCAGAGGCAGGGAGAAATGATAAGGGCTTCCTGAATTAAGAGACAAGAGTTGTTTACTGTTTCCCAGAAACAGAGGGTGGGTCAACTTACCCACTGACTCAGTTTACCCCACTCTCCCCTAAGCCACATACGATCAAAACTGGCAAAGTGTACTGCAATTTTGAGTAAAACAAGACACATTCTGGATCGCAAGTCATTACATACTATGCTGTTCACTGTTTTTACCATTTTTATCATACTGTGTGGAGGTCTGGGGAAGCAACTATAAAAGCACTCTTCAGCCAATATGCACAATACAGAGAAGAGCAGTAAGAGTAATAAACAAGGCCAGATACAGAGATCACACAAACCCTTTGTTTATAAAATCAGGCATGTCGAAATGTATAGATTTGGTCAAATTTAAAACAGCACTAGTAACGTATAAAGCAAGAAATAATCTACTGCCAAATACAATTCGGGAAATGTTTACAGAAATGGAGGGAGGGTATAATCTGAGGGGAAACCTACATTTTAAAAGAAAAGGTTCGAACAACAATGAAAAGTTTCTGTATATCGAGCTGTGGGGTGACTTTATGGAACAATTTGGATATGGAGATAAAACAAAGTACAACCATAAATCTGTTTAAAAAGAGGTATGAAAAACTGTTTTAAACAAGTATATGGAAGAGGAAGTGTGTGATCAATGAGAGCGATGGGGTAAATAAATAAATAAACCATGAAAATTATGTTGAAATTGATTAGTATTTTGGTATTAAGTGTATGGATATTGGTTATAGATATAATATTTATACGGACAGTTACTTATTATGTACATGAAAGTATGTATGTTTGTGTGTTAGATACGTGTGTGTGCATATGTATGTATGTGTGTATGGATATGTATATATGTATATTAATTATATGTTGTATATATTAGTTGTGTATATGTAGATAAACATATTCATATAGATTATATGTTTTGTAATGTACATATGTATGATATATTTGCATCAATAGCAGAATTTATTCTTATAAGACCCATGAGGAACAGTAATAAGGGGTAGGAACTCAAAAACTATTTACTCCTTCCCACTCCTTTTGGAACGTGTATAATTACTTCATTTCTTTTTTTTCTTTCGATGTGAATGCCATTTTTTCTACTTCTATTTCTTTGCATACATGTTCGAAATAAAATAAATTCAATTCAACTCTTGTGTGCATCTCAGGCCACTAGTCAGCATCCAGGCCTTGCAAGAGTGTAGAAAGACCAGTAGGACCAGAGACTTGAAGACTCTGATTTTTGCCCCTATGCTCAGATACAGGGAGTACCACACCGCCTTGTCCAGTGAACTCTTGGCCCCATAAGCGAGGCCATGTCTGTGATTCTCCCTTGTGGCGGATGTGGAAGTTCCCCTGATGAAATCACCAGAGGCATGTTTTTTCAAACAGACTGCACATGCTCTGAATGGGAGAGCTTTTTTCATTTTGCCTCTGGATATGCTTAGCTATCAGAACAAGTTTCTTTCATTTTGACTTCTGAGGAAGGTGAGGGCATGTTCCAACACATTAATTATAAAAGAGGCATAAAATCATATCGTGGCAAAACAGATCAGTAGATTCTGTGGAACACACAGGACAATGTGCATGTAACTACTTGCCAAAGTAGGAAAGATGATGGAGGGTTGCACAACATCCTCTTCTCATGAAATTGGAAGTCTGTATCTGCAGAGCTGTGATGTTGGAAATGTTTTTTTATCTGTTTGCTCTCTATGTGTGAGAAAAGATTGTTTGACAAGAGAGACAGGTCTTGGCCCTCAAAACTGAGGGCTAAGGGGTAAGGGACGGAGGAAGACAAAGGGAAAGGGCTAAGAGGTAGAATTGGGATTCACCCTTACTCTGATTTTGTCTGCCGCTTAACAATGATATTGAAAAAGTAGGCTGAAATCAGCTAAATTGTTGACTAATTAAACTGTTTCACCTTCTGAGTGCAGAAGAAAATGCTGTAAAAAATGGTGTTCACATGGTGCTGATGGTGTATGATTCACCCATTAGTCATCAGTCTGAGCTGATCTGATGTTTCTGTTTGTTCCTGAATTTTATTGGTTCTTCTTACTGAGCTGAATCCCTCCACATCAGGAAGTTGAGCGCCCTTGTGTGCCTTGACTGTCCCACAGCTTCACGTATTAATGCAGAGTCACAAACATTTACAACTACATCCAGAGCACAGGTTGAGAAGTGCACGAGCACATCATACAGCAGTCATCTTTATGTGATTTGTGTGTTCCTGTGTCTGTAACTTTGTAAATGTGCTGCTGCCTGTCTTGGCCAGGAAACCCTAGCAAATTATATTTTTGATCTCAATTAGGTTTTTACTGATTAAAGTTTAAATAAAAAGATACAATTAGAAATAGAAATATTTCCAAGCCAATAGAGGTGTATTCATTTCTGTGAAAATATTCAATGCCTTTTTCAAATAGAAATTAAAATATCTGTAAAACATACTTTAATAACCAGAAAATGCTTTTTAAATGTAGATAAATTTAGATAAACAGCATCTTCTGAAAGCAACATTTATTGTCCCTTTATATGAGGCATTTTATTGGTTGCAATGATTCAGCCATCTGACAATGTGGCCCTCATAACCAAGTTCCTGATCTAAGGGATGAATACGTTCACTCAGCCTGTGACAGGAGGCCCTCTTGTGTTCATGGGAGACAGTTTAGATCTAATGGATCAGGTTCAGGTCATAAGTCTCAGATGGATGGATGGAGGATGATGGATGGATGGATGGATGGATGGGAGTCTCCCACTGCTGCTGCTTCTCTGTCCCTCCAGGATGTTGTGGAGAGGACAGTCACTATCGTCCAGGAAGGCCTGGATTGTGCTGTGTGTATCACTACCCAGTGAGTCCAAACTCCTGCCAAGCACAGACCCCACCCCATTACATTTTCTCTTTAAAACTATGACTGAACTTATAAAAACTACCTCTTTGAAAGTGAATGAGTCCTTATTTTCTTTGGTGTTTCTTTCAAATGGATGTGTAATTCCTGGGTGTGTCCTTACAGTGTAGTTAAATGAATGATGTTTTACCTCTTGTGGCCACCAGATGGCAGCATCTAATTGAATCGTGGTCTTAAAAGAAGCGAGCCGCCTGTTTTCTCAACATAAACACTGAACATGAAGCGAAAGAGGCCACTTCTCACAAATAGAAAACAGGAGTTATTGGCCCCATTTAAACCAGTAAATCTGAAAATCTCTTGTTAGAGTTTATTCAACTGACGTACTTGTTTTAGCACAAAAGTCTCATTTATTTAGAACTCCTGTGTTTCCCACTTTGGGAAATTGTGGCTAATGTTCAAGCTAACACTACATAGCTCATAAAAACCCTCTAATACCCCAAACAATCCCTTTTAGAATTTTAATGTTTACCATTAATTCTAAATCAAATTTTTGACTACTAACTTTATCCTGCAATTTTGACTTGAATCTCAGACTGCAGAGAAAAGTCAGAACGTCAGGATACATTAAAATAACCTAACAAAAAACAAGGAGAAGGACCCAAATGCAGATTAAACAAAAAGGCTTTATTATAAACTAAAAGAGGATCAAAAGCCCAAAAACCAAATCTTTACAAAAAGGTCAAAATACAAAACAAAAATCTTTAACCAGTAGCTACAAATCAAAACTGGAGTACAACAAAAGAAAACTCTAGAAACACAAAAACAAATCAAAATGACCAAGAAGTTCAACAAAGAAACAGAAAACTACACACTGGGGAACAGTGGAAGCACGAGACTTCTGCAGGCTGTGAGACTGGGAAGACAAATGACAAAGGGGAACTCAGAGACTTAATACACATGGGGAAAGCACAGGTGAGACAATCACACAGGTGGAGGGAATCACAATCAGAGGCACACAGAAGGGAGAGCAGGAAAACACCAGGAACACAGGGATTTCAAAATAAAACAGGAAACACAAGCAACACGGCAAACAAGAGGTCACAAAGACAAAAGAACACAAGGAAAAAGCATACTAAATAAAACAAAACCAGCCCAACCATAACACAGAACCTCCAAAATCAGAGGTTTTAAGTTGACAAGGGGGGACTGTCTGTCATTTCATCTTGATTTTTTATTCTAAAAATAAAATTCATAATCTCAATGCACACCACACTCATTTTCATGCAGAAAGGCCTTTAGAAAACATTTCAGAGTGTGTTTCCAGTCTGTACAGATTGTTTTGTCTACTCATGACCAAACATTGACAATCTACTGCCTTTCTGACGGAGTATTTTTTCCACAATAACCTTTTATTCTTAAAGTTACATTAGAAAACATAATAAAACATTATATCAATTCACCAAGTAGCATTTTTTTGCTTTGTTTTTGAACATAATAATGTACATATGTTAGCATGATAAATCAGAGGATTCATTAAATCTTGACAATATAAAGACACATTTCAACATTGAAATCACATTCATGAAACCACAGGACTGATAAAGTTATTCATGTTTTTTTTTTTCGAGCTGACAGTCCAAAGGTGTGGCATTTTGGTTTGATATAATGCACAGTGTTGATTCTTATTACAAAAGCCTTGACAGTTTATTAGGAACTGATCAAAACATTTAAAACTCATTCATTAGCTGCTATAGTGTTGTGTCATTAAGGTTTATTATTATTTATCCAAGTTTCTATTTACATCAGTGTGCCCCACCACAGCACTTGGGAACCACTGCTTTGGTGATAATAAATTGTAATGATTTAATGCACACTGTTTACAGATGGGTATTCTTGAATCAACAATTCTGTTTTTTTCTTTTTTTTCCTGCAATACATTCAGATTTAGCAGCGCGGTGGTGCAGCAGGTATTGCATGTTCCTCACAGCAAGAAGGTCGTTGGTTCAATCCCCGAGTCAGGCAGGGCCTTTCTGTGTGAAGTTTCCATGTTCTCCACATTCATGTGTGGGTTCTCCCCGGGCACTCCAGCTTCCTCACACAGGCCAAAAACATATTCATTAGGTTGACTGTTGAATCCAAATTGCCCTTTGTGAGTGTGAGCGTGATTGGTTGTCTGTCTCTCTGTGTAGCCCTGTGATTGGCTGGCGACCGGTTCAGGGTGTACCCTGCCTCTCACCCAATGACAGCTGGGATAGACTCCAGCCCCCCCATGACCCCGACAGGGATAAGCGGTACAGAAAGTGAATGAATAAACTTTCAGATTTAGAGTGAGAGCCTTTTTCATGGAGGATAAAACTTCATATGAATGACATTCAGTGGGGAACATCAATGAAATTCATAATTTTGACTTTTTTTCTTATTTCTTTTATTTGTGTTGTCCTACAGGATTCTGGGATCAGTCAGAATATTATAGTTTCTTTAACTTTAATATTAATGTTGTGCCTTTTGTCTCATACTGAGAAGAAAGTTTTTTTTCATCTTTTTGTGGCCCTGATCCTCACAGATTGAACCTTCCCCTTGCCATTAAAACTATTTTTATAGAAATAAATTTCAGTGAAGGACACAGCCTGCTTTTTTTATTCTGTCTACCACAATGCACCCCACTAGTGCTGCCACTCCTCCCCCGATAGCTCCTAATGCCAATCCTGCCAACACGCTGACTGAGCCGGACACCACTATAACCGTCACTCCACCTGTAGCGGCTCCAGCCAAAGCAGAGCCTTTTATTACAAGAGCTCTGTTCATCTTCTTCTTGGCTTCGTCCCCTGTGTAGTACTTTTTGTTGTTTGCCTTAACCATGTTTTGGATCTTCTGCACTAGCTCCTTGACTTCAGGCTGACGATCTGTTTGATGAACAAGGTGGTATTTCTTCTTACAGTCATCATAGACAAACTTTTTCAGTTCATCGCTGCCGCTGATGAAGTCCTCTATGGTCTGTCCATCCTCAAGTTTTCCCCTATCCAGAAATACAACCATTGTGTACTGAAGTACACAATCACCGAAGGAGCTCTTGAAAACCTTCACCATGTCCTGTAATTCCTGCGTGAAACGATCCAAAGGCAGGACGAACAGAAAGGCATGAGGACCGGGGCGAACTTGTGAGAGACGTTTTTTGATCTCTTTCATCACTTCCTGGTCATATTGGTCAACATCACACAGACCTGGAGTGTCAACCACCTTGATCTTTTGTCCTCTGATGGTTATATTTTCCTTCTGACACTGTTCAGTGTTGGTGCTGGAATCTTCATCTGTATTTCTCAGGACATTCATGACTTTAGTTTTGTCATTTCCAGTCCTCCCGATCAGCATGATCCTGAGCTTCGAAGTCTCTGCAGGTAACAAAAATGACATTTTAGAGAAGGGCTGTCATTACGCCAGAAATTTTAACTTGTGGAAAAACAAGTATTCAGTTACAATAATGACTGACAACTTGCTGAAGTCATGGACAAACCTTTTGAGGGTTAATCTTAAAGTTACAGTGGACCTTTGAAAAGTCCCTCCAAGCACTGTTTTGTTTGGGGCATGCTGGTCTATATTTTGCCATTTTGAGGACACATTTTCTGGAGATGAAGCCAGGCCCAGGGCACAAAGGGGATGGATTATGTGGGTTAATTATACTTGGGTATGTATTAAGAGTAACATAGATTAAACCGATGAGAGTGTCAGCTCTCATTCCCTTTATTTCAGTTTGTGTCAGGCAGCTGGTATTTTGCTATTTACACTGTGTTTTTACACCGGTTTAGTTGTTTGGTCTGAACTTCAGATGGATTGTTAAATTTCTCATCTTCGATTGTGCCACTATTCTCAAAGAACAAACTCAGAACTGTATGACAAATGTCCTGAGACTTACAATTACAAGAAATAATGACGAACATACAGCATAACAAAAAATCACAAGACAAACAATGAATTGAAAAACTTGGGCAAAACTCTCAAGATAATCAGGAAAAACAGCAATGAATTTAAAACGAGCAAAAATCCAAACTAAAACAGCAAATTAAAAATATATACTCTGAAATGCAAAAACAACATACAAAAACATCAAAAAAGAATTATAACGCACATACAAAAAAAATCACAAATCACAGCCACACATAAAGGACAGATCATGATTTTGACAGCACATAAGAGAGCACAAAAAAACCACTGAACAATGACACCAAAAAACATTACAAAACAACAAGCAAAAATCCAAAAAGCAACAACTTGAAAATAAAAAAAATCACAAAAACAGAAATTAAAAAAATGCAACAATAAAGCACAGAAACACATAAACAAAGCAAAAAAAAAAACACATGATTCAGTAAGATAAATAAAAAAGCCATGAAAAACAACAACAACAAAAAAATGGTACAACTCTTGAACCAAAAATCAATGAAATTCGAAAAAAAAAAAAAAAAAAAAAGTTGAAATGTCACCAATAAAAAAACAGGTATTCAAAATACTACAAAAAAATTTAAACACAACAGAAATTTAAGAAGTGCAACAAAAATCATTGACACACAATGACTAATCAAAAGAATAAAACATTATATAATATGTGACAACAAATAAAAAATTCCAAACAAAATTAGAAAATGACAATTAATCGTGAAGCACAATAATTAATCACAAAGACACACCAAAAGAAAAAAACGAAAATTAATTTAAAAAGAGCAAACTAGTTAAACAACACAATAACGAACCTTAAAACATCAACCAAAAATTCCCCAAACACAATTTAATATTAATAAAAAAAAAAAAAAAACACCACAAGAGGGAAGGAAACCAAAAAGGCAACAAAACAAAATACAACAACAAATCACAAAACACAACAACAGACAATAAATTCTACAAAGAAATTACATTAACATTATAACAAAACACCAAAACAAAGTAATCAAGAATAAACTGAATAAACAAGAATAAACACACATAAACAAACAATTAACCAAATGAGATAACATAAAAATCAACAAAAGCAAAAACCATAACGTCTCAAAACACAACAAATCAAACAAAACAACAAATCAAAAAATGAAAAAGCATTAATGAACACCACTTGCAAAACACAACAACAAAGTAGTTATTCTACAATGAGCTCACATAAATACTTGAAAAACAAATAAAGTAAAAGCAAAATCAACATAAAACCCAATTATTCATAAATACAACAACAAGTAAAAAAATAACAAATCAATTTGAAGAACACAACAAAATCTCACAAGAACGACAGTCAAAACTATTTCATCCACAAATTGTAAAAATGTTCAGAAAAACTACAACAAATAAAAATACAATGAAAAGTATGAACACATTGAAAATGCAGGAACAAACCACTAAAGAAAAATACCCAACGAATAAGAAAGTGCTAAAAAAAAAAAAAAAAAACCCTCCGAAACACAAAAAACAAATCTAAAGAAACATGAACAAACAAACCCTATTAGAAATATAAAGCAGACAAGAAATGAAAACAGTGTTACGACATTAAAGACAAAACATTTTAACTCAAAACAAAAACACAAGAACAATTTGTAACACACACAAAAAAACAGACAAAAATATTAACAAAACAAACCACTGACCTAAAAGCACATTTACCAAAAACCTTTTGTATAAGTTGAGGCCAACATTTTTCTGATGATGTATTTTGCACTTTAGGGCCACCATACTTTATACTTACCTTTTTATTCACTTACATGTCCAGGCTAAAATATAATTATAAAAACTAAACTAAAGACATTAACTGTCTGTTCAAAGTAAAATATCTGATATGTAAGGCAAAGCTTGTATTTAGGATCCTGAAAAGACAGATCAATTCTGACCTAAGATTTTTGTACAGGAGCTTCACAAGGAATTAAAATAACAGCAGATGAACTGCATTTCATTTAACTTATGAATACAGGAGCTGCTCAAAGATACATCCAAAGCTGTACTTACTGGGCAGTAAATTGTCTTTGCTGCTGGTCATATTTGAAGTTGATGGGATCTGTGATGTCTTGTTTCTGTGGATGTCCTGTCTTTCTTCTAATTCCATCCCTCTTTAAATATCAAAGCTCACAGCTCCCTCCTCTGAATATGCATCACCCACAGTCTCACCAATCACTGATCAGACATGAAATTTGGCTGCAGAGGAAAAACAGACAGAGTGCAAATAGATGAGTACAGATACATCACTGTTAACCAAAGAAAACTGCATGGCAGCTGTGGAGTCTGAAATAGAAGAATAAAAATTTAATGAAATCTTGAGTTAAGTTTGAATTTAAAACCCTGTGAATTAAATAAATGGACAAATAACCAAAGAGGTCAGCGGTGTTCCTTACCAGCTTTTCCACCTGAATTTGTCCTTAAGTGCTGTCGTTGTCTTTGGAGGCTTCATGCCCATGATGACAATCTTCCCCTCCTCAACATCCCAAAGGTGCTCTATTGGCTGGAGATCTGGTGACTGTGGAGGCCAGTGTTTGAGATGATTTGAGCTCTATGACATGATGCATTATCCTGCTGGAAGTATCATGAAGTAGTGTCAAAGAAAGAGGCTCCCTGGAGGAAAAATAGAGCGCTCTTAAACTTTTCGTGGCATGTTTTTACATAAAGCTACACGCTGACAGCAGTATACCCCACTGGTAGTCTTAGCTTGACCTTCTTAAAGATGCAGCACTGCTAGATGCCCTTTCAACCACCACTAACTATTGTCAAGTACCTCATACAACCCAACTTACAAAAATCTGAAATATCCCTTTAACACCAGATTTTGACTCTTTCAGCTGAATGTAGAATCAGGTCTGGAGACTCACAAGGAAACATTCCTCGGATCTAAAATGTCCAAGTTTGCTGAGCTAATGTAAACTTTAGCCCTTGTTTCTTTTACTGAGCTGACAGGAGCTGCACTAGGTGTGGTCCTCTGCTGCTCAAATCTTTGTTCAAAAGTCCACTTTGACCCCAGGATGAACTGAGTAGATTTTGTGGGGAATAAGTTAGGGTCATTGGGCCCCAAATGTTTATTTTGCAGTGCAGCTGGATCCACCTGATTCATTGTTTGTAGTCAGACAGATCTGTCTTGCAGAGATGAAACAGCTGAGTTTGGTCTGCAGACAAAACAAATAAAAGCACTGAAAGCATTTATCAATGGCAAAGACATTTTCACTCCACCTGAGACATGCTTTGGTGAGAATATGTTCTGTGAAGTGGCCCATGAGGCAGTAGCGCTCTCCTACTACAATATCTGATTGGTCCATAATGAGTGGGACTGACAGAACAATCTTCAAATCACCTGCTGGATATGCTTTTGAAAGGCTCTGCCTGTCTTCTGTGTTCTGTACAGTATACACTGAGCTGTATATCTGACATGTCAAGTTACCAAAAGTTCGATGTCCTTGAATTTCACTGTCACAAAAATCACCCTGACCCTTCATCTTGACCTACAACTGAACCTTCAGTGTCTGGCAATTGTGTCCCTTTGGAGTTTTAAGACCTCCTGGAAGTGGTTTTCTTTAAACAGCTGTCTCTCTCTCTCCCCTCTATCAAACATGAATGTCTCACGTATGAATAGTTATGTCTGATCTCTGTTTGAATGTAAGCCGTTTTAAAAGAAAACTCACTTTTGTTACAATATCCAGTATATCTTTAACAGATCAGTAGAGTCTACACTGTTTACACTGCATGCTAATCTCTTCCTCTTTTTAATCTCTACGTCTGCAGCTGTCTGTCTGTTTGTAAAGTTGACAGCTGGTTATTCTGAGTGACTGCCTAACTAGAGGTGGACCTCAGCATTTGGTAAACATGATTGCCAGCCGAAGTGGAGCAGTGTGATATCACATGCAAACGGTCAAAGGGAGTTAATGCTGCTGAGAAGGAACAATACCAGATATAGATGAGGACGTTGTCAGGGTCGCAGGGGTGGGAAACAAGCCTTGACCATTTTTTAATAATACCAGAAATTTTAACAACAGAGGAAAGTTTGAAGGATAAAGTACAGTCCACAACAATGAGTAATCATGGGTAATTAGGGGTAATTAAAGATTAAAACAGGGACAGAACTTTAACCCATGACAACGTGGTTTCGTGAAATAAGCAGTTGTAAATACCTACTCTTTTATATTTTAATGGTACAAGACAGATAATGAGTAACTCAACCACCCTGTGCCAAGACAAAAACAGACCTTTAACACACAATAAAATTTGCCTACTGTTATTGCCATTGAAATCTTTTCAAGCAATCCGGTGCAGTGCGGGGTCCCGTTTGAAGGGCACATGACTATACAGTGCCATGCAAAAGTATTTGCCCCCTTTTTTATTTCTTACTTTTTTGCATATTTGTCACACTTGAATGTTTCAGATCATCACACAAATTCAAACATTAGACAAAGATGACCTGAGTAAATACAAAATGCAGTTTTTAAATGATTTTATTTTTTAAGGGAAAAAAAAACTCTCCAAAACTGACATGACCCCATGTGAAAAAGTAATTGCCCCCTGAACCTATTAACTGGTTGTCCCACCCTTGGCAGCAATAACTGCAATCAAGCGTTTGCGATAACTGGTGATGAGTCTTTCACATCGCTGTGGAGGAATTTTGGCCCACTCTTCTGCGCAGAATTGTTATAACTCAGCCACATTGAAGGGTTTTCAAGCATGAACTGCCCGTTTAAGGTCACACCACAACATCTCAGTTGGATTAAAGTCCTGACTTTGACTCGGCCACTCCAAAACCTGAAATTTCTTTTAAAGCCATTCAGAGGTGGACTTGCTAGTGTGTTTTGGGTCCCTGTCCTGTTGCATAACCCAAGTGAGCTTGAGCTTGAGGTCACAAACTGATAGCCGAACGTTGTTCTTTTAATCAAATGCTGTGTTGTTTTTACGTCAGATGTAACGGGACGCACAGCTTCCAAAAAGTTCAACTTTGGTCTGGTCAGTCCACAGATTATTTTTCCAAAAGTCTTGGGGATCATCAAGATGTTTTAGGCAAATGTGAGACGAGCCTTTTTGATCTTTTTGGTCAGTAGTGGTTTTGGCCTTGGAGCTCTCCCATGATGCCATTGTTGCTCAGTCTCTTTCTTATTGTTGAGTCATGAACTCTGACCTTAACTGAGGCAGGTGAGGCCTGCAGTTCTTTAGATGTTGTTCTGGGTTCATTTTGACCTCCTGGATGAGTCCTCATTGTGCAATTGTTGTAATTTTGGTAGGCTGACCACTCCTGGGAAGGTTTGCCTATGTTCCCAGTTTTCTCCATTTGTGGATAATGGCTCTGACCGTGGTTCACTGGAGTCCTAAAGCCTTAGAAATGGCTTTGTAATAGACAGATAGATTTCAATCACTTTGTTTCACATTTGTTCTTGAATTTCTTTGGATCGTGGCATGATGTGTTTCTTTTTGAGATCTTGCAGCCTACTTCACTTTGACAGACAGGTTCTGTTGAAGTGATTTCGTAATTCAACAGGTCTGGCAGTAATCAGGTCTGAGTGTGGTCAGTGAAATTGAACTCAGCTTTAGAAAAATGTGGTTAATCACAGTTAACTCATGATTTAACAAGGGGGGGCAATCATTTTTTCACGTAGGGTCATGAAGGTTTGGAAAGCTTTTTTCCCTTTAAAAATAAAATCATCATTTAAAAATTGCATTTTGTATTCACTCAGGTTATCTTTGTCTAATATTTGAATTTGTGTGATGATCTGAAACATTTAAGTGTGACAAATATGCAAAAAGATAAGCAATCAGGACGGGGGAAAATACTTTTTCATGGCACTGTATATCTTGATTTTGATCGTATTCAGAAACAGTGTTTACATGCACACAGAGAACCTTGGTCATGGATTATTAATACCTGTATCCAGGTTTCTGACCGCACAGTATAGCATCTTATTTCCTCAGTTGCCTGCTTTGTTAAATGTAAAAACCTAATTTAAGGCAAATGATGATGTTGGAGGTTGCAGAAGTCTAATAGTTTAAAAAAAAAATGTAAAATTTAAACTTTCTCAAGAGTTTTTTACGCACTTGCACTCAAACTGACTCCATGACAGCTTTAATACACTATTTAAGTATGAGACTTGCCCTAGAGGAAATTTCAGGAATGGTTAGAAGTTAAAGACTTGTTAAAATCAAGCTGAAATTACAAAGAAAATATTGAAATGAAACTCAAATAAAACTTAACTACTGAAAACAACTATTAAAACCTGGTCACTGAGTCTTCTTCAGGCTCTCCCAAAAACAGAGCTAAATGTGATTAAAACCTCTTTCTATAGCAGGGATGGGCAACTGGCAACCCGGGGACCACATGCGACCCCCCTTAACTCAGCCCACTACTTAGTTTGTAATAACCAATAATGTGAATGCTAAATAATAACAAAGGTAATGTTAATTTGCCATGCCAAAATTAAAAGCAATATTTCCAGGGGGATACAGCTTACGTATATAGGCCCTGACTGCTGCTGTGAAACTCATTCATTCATCCATTTTTTTATACTGCTTATCTCTTTTGGGGTCGCAAGCTGTGAAACTCCTTTTCATGTATTTCTTGAACTAAAATGAGGTAAAATGTACTATTAGAAGCAGTTGATGCGTGTTTTATTTTTCAATGATGAAGTAAATAAGAAACAGAGGCATATGGGACAACAGGTGTTGGGCTTTGGGATGGAGCACAATGGTCCACAACAATGAGTAAATGGGGGTAATAAATGAGTAAAACAAGGACAGAACTTTCATCCATGGCAATGTGATTTCTCAAAATAAGCACTTGTAAATGCCTACTCCTTTATCTTTTAATGGTACAAGACAGATAATGAGTAACCCAACCACTCTGTGCCAAGACAAAAACAGACCTTTAACACACAATAAAATGTGCTTGGTGTTATTGCCATTGAAATCTTTTCAAGCAAACCGGTGTGTTTACATGCACACAAAGAAAGTTGTTCATGGGTTATGAATACATGTATCCTGGGTTTTGTTTGACTGCACAGTACCATCTTCAACACTGAGGCCAGACATCATGTTTTTGGGTTGTCTCTCCACATGTACGTTTTTCTGTAAAGGTTCAGGTTCCTTGGGGATTTCTTAAAGAGCCCACATATTGCCTTAACTTTGTTTCAGATGTTCATTTAAGATTGCGCCCACAATCACAAATGTTCAAAAAAACCCTGATACAGCTGTATTCTCTCTATCTGGGATGCTCAGTTGGAGCTTGGTCCCATGTCGGCTTAGTCTGCTCTGATTGGCTGACAAGTTGAATTCATGGTAATTGTCCATTTCAGTGCTGCTCAGCACCATGCTGTCAACAACTCAGCATTTATCCTTCTGTCTCTGCTCTGCACTGCTTTCTACAGCGAGCAAATGGAGCAACATAAGAATGAATGCAGATTGTTGACAATATGAGCAGCGCTGAATTGACCAATTACCACAAAGTTGACCTTTAAACCAATCAGAAAGGACAAGACCCCCATGGGAAAGGGAGCCTTTAAAGGGCAGGTGCTCAAATAGGGCATCTCTGACAGAGAGTGAATACAGCTGGATCAGGGGTACTCTGTATATGAAAACTTAAAGGTTATTTTGAACAATTGTGATTGTCAACATACTTTAGTGGTCATGACAAATAAAATATATAAACACTATTTAAGGCAAAATCTGACATCTTGAAAGAATTATTCTGGTAAAAAAATAAAATTATGATGCTGGAGCAACTTTATTTCAAATCATTAAAGGAGCTTCTGGCATCTCTGATTTTTCTTCACACACAGCATTCTTTTGCCATTTTTTTGACAAGTTCAAGAAAAGCCTTCGTACCAGGAAGTGCCTGATCAAGGTTATCTACACCTATATCAATGAATCTGTTGAGAGAGGCCCTGATAGAATCGTCAGAATCCCCTGCAACATGATCCTCATGTTGGTTCTTCAGCTCTTCTGTGGCTTTCTTGGCTTTTTCAAGCAGACTGCTGCTGTAGGGTTTCCCATTTTTCTTGACCATGTTGTTGATCTTCTCCACCAGCTCCAAAACTTGCTTTTCATCCTTTGTGTCCTTGTTGTCAAAGACCTGGTACAAACCGTTGCACTCATTGATGAAACCTTTCAGAGTTTGGTCTGCCTCAATGAAAGCCTTCACATCTTCTTCCTTCCCATTGGTGAACAGGACGATGGTGTGCTCTGTGGCTGATTCAAAGACTTTCTTGAAGATTTGTATTGATTTTGCGACTTCTCCTGTGAAGTTGTCACACTCTATCACCCACAAGAATGCATCAGGCATTTGCCCTGGAACAATGGAGAGCAGGAAATCGACCAGCTCCATCATCGTGTCCTGTAGTTTTTGTTTCGTGTTGAACAGGCCAGGAGTATCGACAACGATCAGCTTCTGTTCTCCAAGAATCCTCTCCCCAGTCGAGCACTTTGTTGTCACAGATGATGGAGAGGTCTTTGCTTCAAAACGTCGTTCCCCAAGGATGGTGTTTCCTGAGGCACTTTTTCCAGCACCAGTTTTTCCCAAGAGCACCATCTTCAGTGTCTTTAAGTCTTGCACAAAATAGAGAAAAAAGTAGACAAAGTTAATGTCAGAATCAGGGGTGACAAGAGAGCAAACATCTTTTACTAAACAGAGATAGGGACCTAGTTCGAAACCCTGACTCAGGTTGCACTTAAGGCGCAAAAAGTGGTGACTTGAGACCTGACTCTGATGAATTGCCCCTAAAAGATCTTGGAGTATAAAATCAGACCTTATGTTTGAGAACTAGGCCAAATTATTTTATTTCATGATTCTAGCTCACCGTAAATATGAGCTGAATGTAATTCTTTGATGTCGGGCACGACCCCTGCATGAGGTATGTGAAAAACCAAACTCCACTCGATCCACTACTTCTGCTTGTACTAATACTGTCACAACTACATTGACCAGGAGTGCTCCAGGAGCTGAAACCTCCACCAAGGCATTTCAGACATTGTCAGCCAACTTAATATGGAAAACAAGGAAAAGGGGAATGAGGAAAACTACCCTATTATTAACCATCAACAGAAATGATTCAATTAACATAAATCATAACTTTTGGACCAGTGAACCCTTCTTAACCATTTGACTGGCATTGTGACCGTGGGGTTGACTTTTTGCTGCCTTACTGTATTTAAAATTTTTAAAGGCTATCTTTGTCTGTTTTCCCTTATTTACCTCTTTTAATAGTGTTTGTAACACCAATTTCTATCCAACGGGTGGCACCGCTGTACGTGAGTATAACTGGAAAAATCAGAAGTAAATCTTTGCTTATCAGAAATCTAACATTAAGAGCATACATCTGAGTCTGAAATAATATTTTTACACACTTCCAGATTCTCTGATTCCTCAGAAAACTGGGTCAACTGTAAATATCTAAATTTTGCTCTCTGTGATGTTTTCATAAGAAAAAAAACAAAAATTTGTAGCAAAAATGAAAGAAATCTTTTAGTGCCCAGATCACCCTTAACAGGTGAGCCAACCAGCAGGTTGACCAACATATCTGCTTGCCGATTGGATAATATGAAAAGTAAAACCTAAAATGTTGCTGAATGAAGAGGAAGGAAAACAATTTACCAACAAATAATTTGTTCAAATGCATTTTTTAGTTTGAAAAGTCAAAGGGTTATTGTCAGTTCATCTAGATACTGCTGTATTCATCAACATCATTCCCCTTCAGATTATATTCATTATAGATGTTATTGTAAATATTAGACTGATCTCTCTATCCATGGTTGTATTGGTTTTATATCAATAGTAACTATCTTTACAAACATACAGACATGAGGACCCTCTTGAAAATGAGATGCCACATCTCAAGGGGTTAAGCTTTAATACATTTGTAATCAACGAAGACAAATATGGCGCTCTACAGATAAAGATTGATTGATTGATTGATTGAATGTATATTCAGAGGACACAAATGAGATGAGGACTGATTTATGATCAGGGTTTTAATGGTTTTGTTGATATCATAAATTTTTATTTTTAGTCCCTTTGTCTCTGCCTGGATGGATACATCACTGGATGTATGTATGTGTATATACAAATGTATTTATTTATATATATTTGTATATATGCATGTATATGGGTCTATAAGAAAGAATATGGCTTCAGTCTGCTCTATTGTAAAGCGCATTGAGATAACACTTGGTATGAATTGGCATTATATAAATAAAGATTGATCGGTCGATTGATTATTGACCAGTGTGAACAAATTCTTAAAAATATTCCTGGGTCTGCATCTGGATTCTAACCTGACACACCAGATGGACTGTTCAATATATTGCACTAGTCCATCAATGCAACCGCCTTGGGAAGAACCTTTCAAAAGTAAATTGGGCAGGTGATTGGACGATTGTTCGGTCAATCATGTTTATCACAGGCCAATCAGATAGTGAAGAATGTGGGCATCACAGTAAAAGACTGAAAATGAGCCATTTATTTAAAAAAAAAAAAACTCTTGGACAAACATGCCAGAAGTGGTGCCTAACTGTTCTATAGAGAAGTCTCTGTTGTTATTTGTTTTTCATTCAATGAAGAAATGTGGTCCACATCTGATAAAACTGCTCCTTAAGCTGTTAGCTTCTATGCTAATCTCTGTACGAGCTGTCACTGCTGTCATCTGACTCGTAGCTCTCACCTCTTCCTGCTTGAAAGGACTCTGACTTTGGTCATGCCACTTTGGGCCACTCACAATCTTTGTAGATTAGAGCTTGGCAAGATGGATCTGCCTTATCACAGAAATTAAATAAAGCAAGTAACTGCGTGATAATTTCTGTTTTTCTGCAGGTGTGAACGGCGTCTTGGTAGGTTGTTCCCCACACGGGCCCTTAACTGGTCAGGTCAGAGCTACCAGGAGCCATATTGAAAACAACTATGCACTTATTCTAATGCCTATGCTCTGCAATAAAGTTGCTATAATGAGCCAATGGGCTTAAACAGACAACAAAAAAATGTTAGGAAATGAGGATGGGAGGTTCTGTTAAGGCATTTGCTGGCACCATATATAGTTGAAGAGGGTGAAGTCCTGATGCTGTGAGCTTTTTGACTTATTCATATAAGTACTTCAATGCACAGAGGAGACAGATTAAACACACTATAAAGCTTTAAAAAGGCAAAATACAAACTCTGTGAGTATATTTACTTCACATGCTGTCATTGTTTTAAACTAAATGTGTTAGGGCCTCACATCAGTCTCTGCCTGGAGCCTCCTGCAACAGATTGATTTCAGACTGCATAATCACTGATGTTGTGGAGTTAATTCTCTATTCTAAAAAACTTAGGTGACCTTAATTCAAGCAACATTTGTTTTACACATCAAAATTCTTGTCTATTTCAAGATATTACCAAAAAAACATCACTTGCTTTGCTATTATCAAGAAAATAAAACATATCCCCTTTTGGTAGGCAGACAGAAATATGCTGAGAGGGTTGAAATGACAAAAACAGTCAAATTGTTGCATCATTGTATCCCAATGACATTGTTAAAATGCATTCCAAGCCTGTATTTTAATGCTGTTTATATCTAAAAATGTGTTTATCTGGCCTATCAGGCAAATATAGTTTAAAAAAGTTGAAATGACAGATTTTTTCTTTTAATCTTGAATACATTTGTGACAGATTTCAGCTCTGATGCTTATAATAGTCTAGTCTTTGTACAAAAAAGCAAGAGGTTGAAGTGAAATTATTTAAAAGAGTTTTTTTTAAACTGTGTAACAGTAATGTCTGTAAAACCTGTAAACAAACAAGACAGTCAAGAGCTCTGATTTATAAAATATCCTCTCTTAAAGTGACATAAATCCACATAAATATTCCTACCAGGTTGTTGGTCAGCCATCTTCTGCTTGTCCAAGTAGGTGGTCTGTGATGTCCTGTCTGCTGTTTACCTGTTGCTGTGCAGAGAGTTCATCATTTCACCTTTTTTATATTAGGAGGTCCATGCTGTTCCCTCCCCTGAAACATGTCATCTACCATTACAACTATCTTTGGGGCAGAAACCTCAGGGAGCCAACCAGTCACAGATCAGAAACCAGGATTGAAGCTGAAGGCAACAAATCAGGGCCCAGCAAAAGTTTCTCTAGGTGAGAGTGGGTTTGATTGGTTAAAGATGATAAAGAAGGCATCAAAGCCTTAAAATAAAAATAATAAAATTTTAAAAAATGCACAAACACACCTTGGATCTAATCAAAAATTTTAAATAACTCTTTCATTTGTAAATGCATGATATTGTACACAAGAAAGACCACTTGCAAATTTATGAGTAAGGATTTAAAAACTAGTTTAAAACTAGTTTAGACACAATTTGGCTCCGTGCTCTCACTGCATATTCAAGTGCAAGTTGAAACTCCAGCCTGCAACGTCAGTATAATCATGGTATCGTCAATATAGTGATCCTTCAGGTTCCAAAAGAACTAAAAACCTGAGCGAGCTGATATGGCCCTTTGTTGCATTTGAGACATAAATTGCATCAATGAGCAGTACAAATCACTGGGGAGCAGCCTGTAACCCCCTCCTTTCCCCCCGTCCATCAGAAATTGTTTGGGCAGCCAAACAGTGCAGACCTCATTGCCATAGCCTCCTGTGCCCTCCCTGCTCCCTCAGATCCAGGCATTTCCAAAGGGGAGGGAAAGAGATCCTCTGCAGAGATTGAATTTTTCTTTTTTGTTATTCAACTTAATTCAAATCCATGCTAAACAGACACCCAAGACATGATGTAAACAGTCGAAAAAAACCAATACACGGGACCTCTCAGTGTCTTGCATAAGGGCACACTGACATGTGACAGCCAGAGCTGGGCTCAAACCCTTGACCTGGTGATAGAGTTCACTGCCAGACTAAGGGTGAATCCCAATTCTACCCCTTAGCCCTTCCCCTTTGTCTTACCCCTTCCCCTACCCCTTCCCCCTGGCCCTAAAAACAGAGGGCTAAGGGGAAGAGGTGAAAACACACTGCTGATAAACGAGACACCACTCGATGCCTGCTACGTCATCACCCAGAGCCACTAGCTAGCTGTGACGTAGGCAGATGCAACAATAACCGTAGCTACAGCTGCGAAAGCTAGCTTGTTATAAAGTGAAACTGTAAAATATGACCAACAATTCAAAAAATGGTTCATATTTCCTGGTTGATTTAATTATTACTTATAATTAAGCGCTTTCTTCGGTCTCCGCTCTTCCTCGTGTCGGCGGGAGTGGTGTATTATGGGAAATTCTCATACCCCTTCGTTTCAAGTGAGGTCCCAGTCTGTCTTCATTTCGAGGGCTATGTACCCCTTGGTCTTAGCCCTTCCCCTTAGCCCTATACGGAGAATTGGGACACCACTTCACTAGACGTGAACGCACAAAACCAAGGGGTAAAGGGTAAGACAAGGGCTAAGGGGTAGAATTGGGATTCACCCTAAGCCACAGATGTCCCTCAATTTGTGTACTTGTGCTGTGTCAGTCATCACACTGGACAGAGCTGTTAAAACTGTTCTTTACTGTCATAATGTGTAGGGTCTCTCAGTTTCAAATCTGTTCAGATTGTCTTTTTGTGCTTATCTTTGGTTGATGTGGTCCAGGCTGATGAACAACCGAAGAATGTATATTTACAGTCCTTATGTTCATGTTTGTTGTTTGACAGATGGTCATGTACATGTTGATATTTTACAGGATGAGATTTGTGATATTATAATATAAATATGGTGGCTATGTACATGTTTGGTATTTTTTGCAGTGAAACATTTTAGGTATCACATATAAATATAAATGTGGTTTATTGCACACTGGAGAGGTTTTTGTTATAAAGTCTGACAGCTGCAGGAAGGAAGGACCTGAGATACCTCTCCATCACACACTTCGGGTGGAGCATCCTGTCACTCACGGAGCTCCTTAGTGCAGTGAGTGTGTGTTGGAGGGGGTGGGGGTCTTTGTCCATCATGGAGGACAGCTTGGTTGTAGTCCTCCTCTCCACCACCTCCTCCACCGGTTCCAGAGGGCATCCCAGGACTGAGCTGGCCTTCTTTATCAGTTTATCCAGCCTCTTCCTGTCAGCTGCTGTGATGCTGCTCCCCCAGCAGACCACTCCATAGAAGACTGCAGAGGCCACAACAGAGTCATAGAAGGTCTTCAGGAGCCCCCTGCACCCCAAAAGACCTCAGTCTCCTCAGCAGGTAGAGTCTGCTCCGTCCTCTTTTATAAAGTGCGGTAGTATTATGAGTCCAGTCCCGTTTATTGTTAAGATGAACACCCAGGTACTTATAAGATGTCACCATCTCAATGTCCCTTCCCTGAATGTTCACTGGTGATGGGGGGGGGGGGGGGGGGGGGGGGGGGGGGGGGGGCCTGCGGAAGTCCACAACCAACTCCTTGGTCTTATCAGAGTTGATGGCAAAGATGGCAGAAGTTGAGCAGAAATGTCCTTTTCATTGAAAAATGCTTCATTTAATACAGAAGTGTGGTCCAGATCTGATAAAACTACCACTGAAGCTGTTCAATGATAATCTCTGTACGTGCAGCCACTTCCTGCTGTTGTTTTGCTCCTAGCTCCCACCTCTTCCAGCTCCAAAAGACACTGATTGGACCGTCCTACTTTAGGCCACTCACAAACATTGTGGACTGGGGCTTTGTAAGATGGACCTGCCTGATTACAGACATTGAATCAGGCTGATCCAGCTGCTGCACAAGGTCAATAGATTCATCAAAGTTCTGGAAACATTCCTCATAGATTCTGGTCCATAATAACACAAAAGCATCACGCTGTTGTTTCAGATTTGTTTGCTGCACATCCATGATGCATATCTCCTGTTCCACCACATCCCAAAAGTGCTCCATTGCAGTGGTCCACAACATATTTCATACCACAGCCTGGTTTCATGTAATACAATACAGCCATAGACCAGCCTTCGTGGGACTAAAGCCACGTTCACACTGAACACAACCGATGCAACCTTAGTGACCACTCTCCAAGCAAAGTCAATGTTCACCCACGAGCAGGCGCTACCAGACCTCATGCGATGCGATGGATGCAGCCTGGGTGAAAACAAACAGAATCTGATGTTTCTG